>APFE031390861.1:170083-186574 GCA_000404065.3 Pinus taeda | reverse complement strand
ATTGTAATAATAAAAATTAATTAAAACATTTATATTTGTATATAAATATATTGTAAATAAAAGCAAATATATCTAAAAAGTATCTAATTATATATTGAAATGTAATATAACTCTGTATATATATATATATATTGAAATGTATGTATATATACATAGTATATTATATATTGTAAATATATATTTTTCTATTTAAAAATTGAAATGCATTATAACTCTCTAAATATAGTAGATATATATTCAAATGTATTTAAAAATTAAAACTACGTAGACCCAACAGAACCATGTAAAGTGTGGCCTAAAGCAAAGGAAGAGGTACTAAACGATATTCCTTATCAGTAACGTAAAATAGGGGAGCTCTCCGGCTCTGCGTTTGAAAAGGTTCGGTGCAGCTGACAATTTGCCAGGGTTCGACCTACCCTTGAACGAGATTATTCGGGAAAAAAGCCCCTCTGATTTAATGTTTGATAGGTAATAAAGAAACAATGCACAACTAACCAACAAACAAACTTAAAAATATAAACAAATTTATTAGTTATATTTACATTTTTCCCCGGCAAGTAAAATACATGTTTTATTCTGACGGACCTAGATATATACATCATAAAATCATATCTCACTCATGGTAAAAAATTTCAACCTGGACATAATCAAACAAACAATTTCTTCATATTCACAGAAAACACAAACTGACTGCATCTGCAACACAATTAAAAGCATACTTGACCTGGAGTATACTCCTCACCACACTAAAAGTAGAAATCAGAAAACAATAAACTTTAAATTCCCAAATCTCTCAGAAGTATTCAAATTCAGCCTAACTAGAAAATACAAGTACCCACAAACAGCGAAAATTAGGAAAAAAAGACACAAAAAACACATTGTTCAGAAAAGATACGGAAAACCCGAATAGATGATGACGAAGTCAGTGTAAAAAGACAGACCAAAACAGTGGAAGTCTTTTTTCTCTGCTAACAAATAACTAGGGCCTCAAAAGGCTTACTGAAGCAAATATAGGTATGTTAGCTTTAGAAAAGCCATGTAAATGTGAAGCAAAAGGCAGGAAAACACTTACAAAGAGGGCGTCTACGCTATTTCTCTGGCCCGAAAACTCAGCTCCTGTAACTCCTCCACCCCCGGAACTCTCTGTCCCTGAAATAAAATACCCCGGGCTTTGCTGCAGGGCTCTGTGAAATACATTGAACTAGCCGCACAAACATCTAGCCCAGTTGAACCACCATATGCAAACATCTGTCCTGCATGCAGGACACTCAAAATACGTACCAAAAACTTAGGCTAAAATGCAACATACACTTAATCGATTAATAACATGAAAGAACAATATTACTTGAAGTGTTTGATACATAAAGTTAGGATATTATTTTCAAAATATGTTAGTTCCTTTAAAACTTTGGATAAGAAAAACCTTGCAGTTGTATTTTTCCCTTGATACGCGCGAAGTTTCCAATAAGAGGTCAAAAACAAAACTTTGGATAAATTGTCTAGGACTCTAAATTGCCATCGAAATCTTTGGATGGAATTTGGGAAAGCATAAAATATTTTGGTCAAAAGAACAATTAATTGATTATCAGCGATCGATCGCTAATAGTCCCATGCGGGGACTAATAATACAAAGGACAGTAAAGGATAAGACACATTTGAAAGTAAGGGAAAACCATGTTTTTGAAATTGAAACCAACATCTCGTTATTAATAGCAACAACTTGGAGCATTATTGAAAGACAGTTTTCTCATTCACAAACTAGATACGGGAAGAAATACTAAAGCTACTAAAAAATATGGAGTGCACTAATTGTGAAGGAAAATTACACTTTGTTTGAGCATTGAAATTACTCGAGAGTTGGCTATTATTTTTTACTTATGGGATTATATTATATATATATATATATATATATATATATTATTATACTATATATATATATTGCAGGCTCACAAATTTTGGGTTGTTAAAAGTATTAAAAATCAACATAGAAAAGTACCCATATGTAGAGTTTCTATAGGCTGGAAAGAGAATTGACACTCTTCCATTTTGGACATATCCTTTATCTACATCAAAGCAACACAATAAGAGGATGTTGTGCATGTTTCATTTCACTCGGAATATTATGATTCCTTGAATGCTACTATGTTTATTACATTATGGCACATGGTCATAGATTTATTTGCTTAATATTGCGAGCAACTAAAAAAATTGGCCAGGCCGCGGTATTTTCAAAAAATGTAAGCTATCCAGAATTCAATTCCATGGAACTTTGTGAATACTACAATTCTCACTGCAATACAAGTCTTTAATAAATATTACTCTTTGGAAAAGTATTGGAGTTGGAGAAAATGCAGAGGTTGGTTGACATCTGGTAAAAAACGCAGGTTTTTTAGACAACATATTTTAAATTTACGTACTAAACAAATGAAAGAAAATTTTAAAAATCCGTGATTTGGGATTTTTGCAAAAGAACCCAAATTGTCTTCATTGCAGAGATTTTCCAAAAATTGTGAGTAATTTCAGAGATTTCTTGGGTCCCCAGCACCATTTTTCATAAAAATTTCCAGCAAACTATGGATAACTCATTTTTGCTAGAACTTGATCTGTATGTTTGACAATTTTCTTCTCAGACGAGACTTGGAATTTCACAAAATAAAGGCGCAAATGGGCATTGTGTAACACCACAGTGATGTTGCATTACATTCATAAAAGCATTCTTGTTTTCACCAGTCAGTATGTTGTTAGGAGTTGTAATTGAAGACATTTTTTTAATATAATTTGGTGTTATGAGCTACAAAAGGGAGAATCTTTTATTTGCAAAAGAAGCTTATAATTTGGTGTATTGGATTTCTTTGATCTCAATGCGAGAAAATTTGTTTCAACTATTTCTTCTTTCATTTATGAATTTGAAATCATTAAAGTAAAAGCCATTTTGGTCCATTAACATTGTCTCTGAAGTTAAGATGAAATTACATTCTGAAGTTAAGATGAAATCACATTCTAGGGTGTTTAATTAAATTAAATTAAATAATATATATTGGTCAATAACTGTATTTTTATTAATACCTTGACTAAAAATCTATCTGATTTTTCTTTAATATATTTTTGCCTTTTTTATTATTCTAAGAATTTATTTATTTATTCTCATTTATTTTATTTTTAAGTTTGCCTTGATTATTTTTCCATGTTTATATCCTAAATTTTTTTTTTTTATTATTACATATAGATTTTATTTCAAATATTTATTTCTTCGTGTAATTATGACTTACTCTAACATCGGTTAATATATTTATTTAATATAATTCATGATAACCAAAAACTATCATAGGTTTTTCACCAATAAAAAAATATTAATATTTTATTATTATAAAATAAAATATCAGTGTTAGTTTGATTTTATTCCTATTTTAACAAAACAAATTTAACTTAATCTTCATCTAATTATTTTATTTTTTGTTAAAATTTGACTTGAGTCAATTTTAACATCCTAAAAATCCTTTTCTCAAGCGAGTTGTTAAATATAGTCCTTAAACATTTTAAGGGTCTCTACATTAGTTTCTCTATATGATATGATTCTATATCATGAACAACACTAAATGGTTCAAAATGCATCGATGAATTATCTCTGATGTGATTTCTCTGAAAATATTTCAACACATAAGATATGGATCACAAAAGCCTAAATCCAGTATTTAATCTTTATTGTTTTTTTTGGATGTCCTCGGCACTCACCTCCTACATCGAGTAGTTGTCTCGAGGGTTACAACAAACTCTTTGAATTTTTCTTTCTTAGAGCTTGATTCTTCTTTGAATCCAAAACCAGCCTTGACAGGAGGTAATCTGTGGATATTGAGAATCTCATCTCATATCTTGGATCCCTTTCTAAGCATCAGATATTGAGACAACTAGTCATTAGCTTTTCTAATTCATGTCTCAATGAGACTATCTCAACTTCTAGTATTGCATAACAAGCTTCTTGTTCATTCAATTGATTGGTCAACATCTCATTCAGTCCATTGAATTCTCCTTGTTGAGCATTCATATCAACAATTATTTTTCTTTATTCTTTATTATCAAGCTCATATTCTCATAGCTACTCATTTGCCTTGAGATTTTCTTATGAAGGCTCCTTGATCGTTTCTAAAGAGGAAATGAATTTCTTTCCAAATTGTGTATGCCCATTCAATATATCTTTTTCAACCCTATCAGATGTACTTGAAGATCCAAAACCGAGATATATTTCATATTCATCTCCTTCTTCATCGCTACGAGGGATGCACTCATCCTGTTATTTAGATGAATACTCATGGGATCATTCCTCATTTTCCTGATAAGTGTCTTCCTTAGCCATTACTACAATTCTAGATATTTCTTCACAACTACTAGATGCATATATCCTTTTTTTTAGAAAATTTATATGACCATATAGAGGATAAATCACCTATTCCTTTATATTTTTGAAAAAAATAATAGATTACCTTTTAAAATGCATGGAATCTCATTTGAGTCTTCTTCTCCATGTTTGGAGTGATGTTTTGCATCTTAGAGGGAATATATTCAATCTTTTGAGTATTTTTCTTTTATGAAATTGTCTTCTTCCTCTTTTTCATTTTATATATAGTAATAACATCTATGACAAGATGGTCTTCTTTAAGATCTAATTCATTGCAAGAGTAGTAAGGATCTTATATATTATTTGGTGAATGTTGACTTCCTCCATACATACATTCCAACTTGTCCACCATTTATTTTGCGAACCCACAATGCCTCACCTTATTAGAACCTCATTTTGATATTCATTTCAAGATAATTTTCATGGATTCTACATTATATTCATTCTTTAATCTATATTTTATAGTGAGCCAATCATCCAAATCAACAATCATTAAATAAGCTTACATTCTAAAATTCTAGAGAACATACTTTGATCCATTCAAAAATGGTATTCTTGTTGTTAGCCAATCTTGATTAGCCAAATTTCCTTTTGATATAACTTCCAATGTTTAAGCTATCCCTAAAGGAACCTACTCTTATAACAATTGTTGAAACAACATTAATACTGATAGGGGGTTGAATTAATTTTAACATTAATTTAACAATTAATGCCAATTATATCTATATATATATATATATATATTATATAATATATTATATATATATATATATATATATATTTGGAAACCATTCATGTGAGCAATCAAAAAAACCTATTATGTAATCATAAAATAAAATATCACATGATCCATATAAAACACCATAAGTAACATACACATATGACATATAGATTTTTATGTGGAACCCAATGAAGAGTGAAAACTGGAAAACTTATTTTTTATGGTGTAAATCAAAATCTGCCACTTTAATTACATCATTGTTTTCGTGATGATCCACTCATAGGAACCACCAAGTCACTTAATTATTTTGTCTTCATTGACCAACAAGAAGAACCAATTCCCTTAATTGTTTTTCTAACACCCACTAGCAGGAAGCACAACTCCCTCTTAGTAGACATGTGATCAGCTTACTAGAAGCACCAACTCCTTGATTTTGTAAGCACCCACTTGTAAGAGGAACTAACCCCGAACCTATTCTTTAGACACCATGTATATGGAAGCACCAATTTCCTAATGTACATGAACCGACATGTTGAACCTACAAACAAATATTTCATATGCTTTTCATGTTGTTTCCGTAAGTGTTTGTTCACAAAGAACATGCTACTCATTATTATGACTCTCGCTCAACATGATGCATATCCTCAATCAACTATCCACCTATTGTTATCCTCAATATCATTATCTCTACATGGACGACTCATCTCTTAGCTTGTTGTTCTTCTTCGAAACATACAATAGCATTACTCATGCACTTGAATTTCTAATTCAACATCCACTATAATAGCTCATTGCCTTCTTTTCTCCCTAGAGTCACACTTACACATTGCTACTTACCCACGTTGTCTCCACTTACATACTACTTATTTTTCTAGTCTTATAACACATAGATTGATGAAAATTTAAGTACACTTTGTGTTGCTTAAGGAGGAGGACCTTTATTTAACTGTGTATGGCTCTAGGAGTGTCTTATGTACTCTAGGATCAAGGAGTCTCTTCCATTTTACCTCCAAATATTAGAGATTGACTCCATTAAATCATGTATAACTCTATGTGATAATTTTAGTATGGGTCTCCTGCTTAGATTCAGAACAGTGTTACATTCATATGGCTCAAGAAATACCTAGGTATGGCTCACCCTGCTTAGAGTCAAAACAATGTTACGTTCATAGGGCTCAAGAAATACCCAATTATGGGTCACCCTTCTTAGAGTTAAAACAGTGTTACATTCATAGGGTTCAATAAATACCCATGTATGGCTCACCCTGCTATAGACTGAAATCCATTACAAGCAATGTTCTTCAAAGACGTAATGCAATATTTATTACTTATTGTATCCCCCATAGGTTTTTATCTATCACTTATCATAATCATACCAATCACACGATCATGCCACCCTCAATTTTCTAGCTACATAAATATTCCTATAATTTTTCATAATGAAATAAAATGTCAAATCCTCAACTACACAACTTATCACAACCTTAGTGTTTTTTTCTCCATCAGACCACAATGAATAACTAATCCTTTATAGACGGGGGGTTGAAGATCATATACAAATTCCAATGTTTTCATTCTTTGTGTGGATCACTTAGGTTCTCATTCCTATATATATTGTTCTCAAGGGCCAAAAAAATAGGATTATTACACCACACCCCATGGCACCATCACTTGTTTCAATGTCATCAAAAAATGGCCCAAGGTGTGAAATTACCATTAAATGATGGTGTTGGGAGATGATTCTCATTTCCTGGATCATATCGACTATGGGATTGTTATATAATTGACACTTAAGTCAACCTTTGTCTCCTATAGTGTGTACTTCCTATTACTTGTTGTTACCTATGCCACCCCTCGTGAGCTTTGACATTTCAAGTGGATTCTCCACAATATTGGAATTTCATTAACCTAGGAAACCATGCACAAACATGACTTATAGCACAAAATTCAAGAACATGGCACATTAGATACTAACATCATTGTCTCCACATGGTTGTCCCTAATTGGTTCTTTGTTTCATTTAAATTTTGACTACTTGGACGTTGGAAAACTTCCAATCTTCCTACCATGTGCCATCTCTTCATTAGGCCACATCAATCTGGTTGTCTGCAGCCTATTTCCCTAACATTTGGTCGTTGTTGTCAATTTTCTGCCACATCACCAACCATCTTATCACCATTAGAGAATGGAAGAATTCCACATGACCTATTTTTTAAGTCATCTAGTGAAGCCATATGGGGAAAGACAAGCAAATTCATGTCTACCAATGATGTGTTTTCCATCCTCTTGCTCTATCAACCATTCCATGTTCCGTTTGTGTCCTCTACCCAAGGCCTCCATGGTGGGATGTGAAAATGCATGTCTTTTGATGAGAAATTTGTTGTCTCTTAGCTCCATCATCTGTGACATGTTCCATTTGTGTCCCTCACCCAAGGCATTTGAGCTTAGATGTGAACTAGGAATTTTCCATCACGCTTAGCCACCAATAGTGATTCAACTTATGTCCTATACATAGAGATTCCCAGGTGGAATGTGAAAATTCACATCTTCCAAAGAGAAATTTTCCATCCCCTAGGTCTGTAACCCTTGACATATTCTGCTTATTTCCTTTACATAGAGCTTTCAAGGTGAAAAGTTAAAATCCTTGATATTTGATAGAAGTTTTTTTATCTGACAACATCCATATATCACACCATTGTCCCAAGTTTTACCTTCTAATGTCTTCTCAGCTCCATGATGGTACATCGAAATCTCTAGTAGTTGATAGAAAAAATCCCATCTCATGGATCCTACTAACCTATGGAACCTTGAGGCTTAATAACCCTGCCAAATTTAAACCATCCATAACTTTCAATTCCTTGGGATTTATTCAAGATGTCATATACATTTGGAAATGTCTTTCCAATGGCTATCCAACTATGTACGTTGTGAGGGCATCTAAACACCTTTCCTTGGGAAAAAATTCATGCAAGGTTAGGCCATCCAACCATCATAGTTATAATTTTTTTTTTTTTTTTTGTTTAACTTCATCCCTTATCTTGCTACTGTGATGATTCTCAACTAATGACCACACATACCAACATGCTCCCCTTGAAAACTAACAATACTTTGTCTAATTAATATTTAATTCAGTGACAACATAAACATGCAAAGGATCTCTCCTCACATACTCATCTCATCCATGCACTAAGGTAAATCAACACCAACACAACAATGGAAATTTTCAACAATTCTAGTGGGTCGTCTACTTTATCACTTGTGATTCTTGAAAATAAGTCTACAACCACATTCTAGTGACTAGGATTTTCAAGTATAGTAATATGAAATCCATAAAGAAGTAAAATCCAATGAATTATTCTTCCATTAATAACTAGTTTATTTAATATATATTTAATAGTTGATAATATGTATGAACAAAAGTAGGATATCCAATGATATAGTTTTTAACCTTGTTAATGGTGTACTCAATTACTAAGGTTTATTTCTTAGTGGTTATTTATTTAGCTCTACATGTGCAATATTTCAATTGATATAGTAAATTTCATGCATTGTTGCATTTGGAAAATATTCGATAATAAACAACATGGCCTAAAAAAATCTTCACGTCTTTCGATTTTTCAGGAACATGCATATCTTCAATAAAAACTATTTTTGGTAGGTTTTCCTAAATTCTTGGTGCTAAAACATGATTTCATAAAACAATTCCTTCATTCATCATCAAGGAAGATTTTTCATTACTTAATGAAATATGCTATTCTACACATTTCTAAAGCGCCTTTTCGAACTTAGCCAAATTTTTGGAAATTTGTCACCAAAAGCAATAAAATCATCCTTTAAAACATCAGTAAGCACAAGAAAAAAATTAGAAACATACTTAGGAAAACTATTTGGAAATTTGTTGGTGTATTGAACAATCCAAATGGTAACACTCTATAAGAAAAGGTTCCCCAAGGGAAAATACATGTTGGTTTGTGTTAGTCTTTTGGAGTAATCTATAATTTATTGTATTTATTGGAACCATCCAAAAAAGAGAAATACATCTTCCTTGCTATAGACTCGAATACATGGTCAATAAGTGGAAATGGGAAATCATCATTTCTAGTACCTCTATGATCCTCTATATAGTCTACATATACCCTCTATTTACCTTCTTTTTTTGAAACTCTCACAAGTGGTGGAACCTACTCCCTACCATAAATAGGGTAAATGGACCCTATTATCAATAGATTTTGCAGTTCTTGCTTTCAATTTCCATTAAGGATTGCGTTCATGTGAGGTTAGGGATACCTCACAAGAAGTAATCTATCCAAAATATAAATATGACACATGCAAATTGATGGATTATTCCTACCATGTCTTTCCAATCCCACAAAAATGTTAAATATATTTCTTATATAAGCTATTCTAGTTATTTCTACTAAAACAGTTGTAGTTGATTGCCAAAATTTAGTGATATGGTTGCAAATATTTTTGTTTTTCTAGTTCTATATTTTGTATGTTCTTATGTGAAATACTATTTCAAATGTTGGCATTCAATTTCTTCCTCTGTAGAATAATATGGATGGTTAGTGAGTATAATGCCCCATTTTACCTTGAATATGAGACCGACACTTTATGTCTTACTTCCAAATTTTGAGATAAATCCTATGGTTTGTACTTTATGTTTGAGGACATCAAGGTTGATGATCTGGTGTTTGTGTTTACTATTATAAACCCATTTGATGAGGATTACAATGTGTTCATTTCAATTTCAATTTGCATTGCATTGATGATTATGTTACATATGGTTATTGAAGAATTCGATGATGTTATATCATGTTTATAGATTTGGATGAATATTTTGGGATCAGATACTACTAACATTTGTTTCAGTGTGGCATGATGGCACACATGTTCTTTGTAGTGTCACACTCTAGTTAACTAATGAACACATTACATTTTCCTAGATATAGCATCTAGGATCATACATTATTTTTTGAGGACCTTAGGTCAAAAATCTAATTATTTTAATTTTACTATTAGTGGAGGTAGTAATAATTGTGATATGCTAGTTTGAAGTCATGATGATAATGGTTATGATCGATGTTGGAATAAGGAATTAATGGGGGGGTGAGTCAGTAGTAGTGAGGTTCTTAAAATTTAAGCTCATTTCTTATATTTCCTTTTACTTCTACTAGTTACTTGTGATAGCATTCAGACTACAATATAGATGTACATTAAAGTAAACCATTCATATCATAACACATTCCATCAATTGAGAAACACACACATATTGACATAGGTATTTTTACGTGGAAACCCAAAGGGCAAAAACCACCAATCTGTGTCTTATTGTGATTTAAATTAAGCACCCACTTAATTCCTTCAAGTTGTTTCTAATCACCCACCCATAGGAGGCCCCAACATCCTTAAGATAGCAAGCCACCACATTACAAGAGGCACCAACATCTTATGAATGCAAAAAACTACCTACTCTATCCATTGTTCTACTTTTAATACAATTTTCAGACTAAAAATAGAGGCCAATACAAATGATTAGAAATATAAAATAGATTTGTCGTTGCACTAGCTCCTTTCCTTCTACTTTGTAGTTACAGTTTCCACTTCCCTCTCCACTACTCGACAAGCTCGAGTCTTGGCCCTCAACTCTGCTATAAACATAGTCACCTCTCGACACTTAGATATCTTCTCCTCATACACTTTGGCTCAACATAAATGCTACATCCCCCTCTTGCATAATGGAAAACCTAGGTTTTTTCCTCTTCAACATAACGGTCAATGGTTTCTTTGTTTTCTTGTTGTTGTCTCTGATATCACTACGGTCTCTCTTAGTCTCTTCTTATTTACCTTTATAAATTGTGCCTAATACATTCCCTGCATCACCTCACATTGCACAGTGCCCATTCATAGTAGAAAATGAGGCTACTCCTTAGCCTCTGCAATGGGAAACTATGCAAACCCTAAGCCTTCCCCTCATGAAATGCGCATTGCGTAGTTATAGTGAGAAAGCATGCCACCCTTACCTCTTACAATTGATCACTACGTCGAGACTGAGCTCTATATATATCCTTATTGTATGGCATAGTTCTAGTGGACAATAGAGAAAATTTTAAGGATGAAAATTTGCCTTAAAGTTTAGAAACCTTGGCGAATCATATTAGTCCCCTAATTGCAAATTATAAAATGTTTGTTGATATCTTTGCAAAAACATGTAAATTTCCAATAATTTTGTATATAGTCTTTATACGATTTTGGCAATTTTAAAGGTAAACTAATTTTATACTATAAAATTTGGGTGAATCACTTTTAGAAAAAAATGGAAATTGGTGAATTATTTTTTTGGAAAAACCATGGAAAATTAGCCCACTTGCGAATATTAGTCCCTAAAATTTTCCATGTGGAAGATATATCTATAAGGAATTATGTCTAGGAAAGAGAGTCAAGATGATTACTCCAGCAGAATACCAGTCTTTGACAGGAAAAACTATGTCTTTTGGAAAGTAAGGATGGAAGCATATCTTATCTCCTGAGGATGAGATGTTTTGGACTTCAATGCTAGGAGACTACAATGTGCCTGATATTCCTACCACTGATGCAGATGGTAAAAAATTGTATGGAAATATTACTTTTGGTCTTAGTCAACCATAACTTGTAAATTTATACATTGTGAGTCTATCTTCAAACCTTCAGAATGAGGTTTGAGAGATTGAGAATGAGTGAAGATGAAATCATATCAGAATATTTCCTTAGAGTTGATGAAGTAACCAATATGATTAGAGGACTTGGTGATGAGGTCAAGGAAGAGATGATTCTTCAAAAAATCTTAAGATCTCTTCCCATGAGATTTAATACCAAAGTCTCAGCTATCGAAGAAATGACCAACTTAAAGGATCTCAAGATGGACCAGCTACTTGGTACTCTCAGAGCCTATGATATGATATTAGGATGAGAGAAGTCTAAACCTAAGGAAGAAACATTCAAAGTATCCAAAAAGTCCAAGGAGAACAACAATCATCAAGACTGCTCCAGTTGTGAATCTGATCAGGAGTTGGCTCAATTAGCTAGGAAACTAGAGCATGGCTCAGGAAAATATAAAGGGAAGTTCCCCTTTAATTTTATTTTTTAATGTGGAAGAGTGGGTCATTTTTCATCCAAATTCCCTTACAAAGAAAGGGCTAAAAAGGAAGATGACCAGAAATTTGGAAACAAATCTCAGAAACATCTGAAAAAATAAGTTCTACAAGAAAAATGGGTTCTACTCCAAAGAGGATAGCTCAACACTAGATTTAGATAATGGAAACTCTTTGGAGGATGATTCAAATAAGTATTTACTTATTGAGTTTGGAAAAAAAATCCAAGAAACAAAGTATTGTTGATTCTAAAGAGGAGGAAGAAGAAGAATGAGTAGTAGTGAACCTTGAAGGGGAACTCCTCAGTTCTCTTAACGAGTTAAATAAAGCAAGGAAAAAGAATAATCACTTGAAGGAAAAACTACAGTGCGTTCAACAAGGTATGTATAATTCTGATAATGAGGAGTTTGTTTATTAAAAAGAAAAACTTGAAGAATCTATTAAGAGAAAAGATAGTTTAGTCCTTATACTAGAATAAAAACAAGGAACATGTGAGAAACTAGAAGAAGAGAACAAGAAATTAAAATAGGAATTGCTCAAGATAAGGAAGGAAAACATATCAAAAACATGCAAAGATGAAATTTTGTCCTTGAAAGTTAAACTAGAAGAAGCTAAACGAAAGGAATAGGTTCTTCAAGATTTGATCCATGAATGGGAAGAGAATTTCCAAAGTCTTGAGGCAAAGGTTGTCTCTCTAAGAATGGGTCTTGAGGGAATTAAGATTGAGAAAGGTTTAAATGAAAGATTTACAGAAGGCACAAGGAAACTAGATTAGATTATAAATATCCAAAGGCCCCCAGGAATCAAAACAAGTTTGGGATACTCAAAGAGATGGGAATCCTCTATGGATAAGATAAACTTCAGGTCCATAGGACTTGAAGAACCGCAGAGCTATGCAAATAATAATCAAGAAAGAATCAATGAAGACAAAAGAGCCACAGGGAAAATAGCAGATCATCAATGAAGACAAAAGAGCAGTAGGGAAAATTGGAGGTCATCAATGGAGAATGAATCAAATAGTTAGACAACCAAGGTACCTTCATGCACAAACTCATGTCTTCCAACAATAGGAATGCCTATTTATTTTATGGTCATTGTTATAAGTGTCATATCTTTCGACATAAATTTGTTAATTGTAGAAGGATCAAAGTTGAAACAGATGAAAATCCTAGATATAATAAGTATCAAAGTTGCATATCTCAAAAATCTCCTCTCAAATATAGAAATATCTTCTCTCCCCTATTAAGCGAAGTAGAATTATTTAAATGTAATAATTTTGGCAAAAATAAAGTGAGTGCAGAGGCAGGTTTGAATACCTATCTAAGTTACAAAATATTAGATAGTCAACTATCTAAAAGGATAAGAGGAACTAGAAGCAAAAGACTAAAAAGAGCATGTAGTGTGTACTCACTCTATCAGCCCACAATCACAAGAAAATATGGTATGTGGATAATGATTATTCCAAGAATATGATTGGGGATAAAATAAAATTTCTATTTCTAAAAGAAAAGGACATAGGAAACAATTTCACCTTCAAAAATAATGCTCCAGCAAGAATTAAGGGTAAAGGCATAGTCAATCTTGATCAAAATAAAAAAGCACAAAATGTGTTGTATGTGGAATGTCTCAAGCACAATCTGCTTCTTCTTAGCTAAATGTGTAATAATGGCTATGATGTCACCTTTCAATCCAAGATCCGCAACATGAATAATGGAAAGATGGTGGAAAAAGCAATCAGAACCCACAATAATGTATATGTGTTTGATGATTCTAGAGTTAGTTATTATTTAAGCAAAATAAATGAAGCACAGTTGTGGCACAGGAGGCTTGTCCATATGAATTTTGATAGTTTGACCAAAGTTAGCAAGCTAGGAGTGATGAGAGGATTACCAATATTTTCAAGGCCTGATAACTCAATCTGCAAGTCATGCCAATTTGGTAAGCATGTTAGGACTCATTTCAAGTCAAAAGAGTTCTCCTCATCTAGAACACTAGATCTCATTCGCATAGATATTTGTTGCCCAACTCAAGAAAAAACCTCAAAAGGAGAAAGGTATTTCATATTTCTCATTGATGATTTTACCAAGGCCACTTGGATTATGCTCTTAAAAGAAAAGTCAAAAGCATTTAAGAATTTTAAAAAATTTAAAGCTCAAGTAGAAAATGAGAAAGACTTAAAGGTAAAATGCTTAAGGTCAGACAAAGGAGGAGAATAAACTTCAAGAGAGTTTGAAGAATTTTATGAAGAACATGGCCTTAGAAGGAAGTATTCAGTGGCTAGAACTCCACAACAAAATGGAGTAGTGGAGAGAAAGAACAAAACAATCCAGGAAATGGCCAAAAAAATGTTGGATGGAGTAGATGTGTCTCACATCTTATGGGGAGAAGCAACACAGGAAGCAATGTATTTGTCAAACATAACTCAACTCATGCCTAATAGTTATAAAACTCCCTATGAGTTGTGGAAGGGAAGACATGCATTAGTTAAACACCTCAAGTTGTTTGGGAGCAGGTTCTTTATCAAAAGGAATGATAAGAATCCTGGAAATTTTGTGTTGGGTCCCTATAATACTAGTGATTACCCCATTACTATTGTAGTTGTACCCCTTATTAATATCGTTGTGCCCTTATTGTCCCCATATTGTTGTTACTGTGCCCCATAAAATCCCTCTATTGTTATTTTTCTGGCTTTATGTTATTATTGTTAGGTCGGCTAGGTTATATTGTGACTCCTTAGACTCCTATATATAGAAAGGAGGTTTTATCATTTGAATCATCCAAGAATTGTTCATTTATGTAATGTAAAGGAGGTTTCCCCCTCGAAGAGGCTGAATTCTAAGGCGTTGATCTATCTTTCCTATCTTTTCTTGAGCTAGTTTCATAACATTTGTTATCAGAGCTTTGGATTCTAGGGTTTTGCTACTCCAAACAGGTCATCGTGGCAGTTTCGCTATAACTTTTTTCTGAGACGTTTCAAAAGCTAAAAAAAAAACCCATTTGAGAAGACATTACACTAAATCTCAAGTCTGAATTGCAGAGATTTTTGTGCTATATTTTCAGAGATATGAACTAAGGAAGTTGGTCCTTTTGTAGAATCCTGAATTACATTCAAAACTAGTGACCTGGGGAAAATCATCATAACTTTTGCTCTGAGAATTATATTGAAATTTCGCCAGAAGGTATAGAAAGAGGAAGGACTTTAGTTTCTTGTATGTATTTTTTAGAGCCAAAGGTAAAAACAAGGACACGTGGCACGTCATACAAGTTCGCTCTACTGAATTAGTCTTTAATCAGGTCACCGTGGGAGATTTGGCATAACTCTTCATTGGAGAATCCAATTGGGGTCAGACTAGTGGAATTGGAAAGAGGACACAAAGGGCTATCGCAAGTCACAATTTTAGAACTGGATGATCCGAAATTACAGAGATACATTAGAGGAAATATCGAGCTCCTACAAAGTGAAAAAAGGTGTGTATATTTTTTTAAATGTTTGCTTAAGCTTGGTTTGAAAAATTATTGTGAAGGAATTCAAAGGGCATAGTGAAGAATTATTATCAGTAATTGATTCCCCAAAGAAAGAAAATGGAAACACCTAGTAGGCGACCTGAAAGATCTAGCATGACTCATGAAGAAGAGGAAGAAATGCAACATGTTATATCAAAATTAGAAGACCAAGTGCAACAAGTGTCACTTGCACAAAAAGGAACAAAATCTAATATGGATTGTTTAAAGAAAGGTGTAGAAGCTAAGATGAATGACGTGGAAGCTAAGATGGATGATTTGAAGATAGATTTGAAGACAAGCATGGAAGAATTGAAGATAAATATGAATAAGTTGCTACAAGAAAGGGTCACTAAGGGTGAAAGGGTAGTAAAGGAAACTCATGATGAGAACAAAAGAAATGTTAATCATGATTCCATAGACTTTAATGTTGGATCGAAGACCCACCATATTCCAAAAATTGATATGAGGAAGTTTGATGGCAAGGATCCCGCAACATGGATATTACAGATGGAGCAATGTTTCGATCTCAATAATGTGCAAAACACACAAAAGGTACGTATGGCAACTTAATATTTGGAACCAAATCAGTTTGTATGGTATCAATGGCTTTGCTCTCGTAAAAAAATTATCACTTGGGAAATTTTTACGGAAGAATTGATAGCACATTATGACAATACAAAAAGCAACACTTTTTTTAGCCAATTGATAAGTCTCAAACAAAAGGGTTCAATAATGGAGCACAT
>APFE031390861.1:154566-166059 GCA_000404065.3 Pinus taeda | reverse complement strand
TGTCCCCATATTGTTATTATTGTGCCCCATAGAATCCCTCTATTGTTATTTTTGTGGCTTTATGTTATTATTGTTAGGCCGATTGGGTTATATTGTGACTCCTTAGACTCCTATATATAGAAAGGAGGTTTTATCATTTGAATCATCCAAGAATTGTTCGTTTATGTAATGTAAAGGAGGTTGACCCCTCGAAGAGGCTGAATTCTAAGGCATTGATCTATCTTTTCTATCTTTTCTTGAGCTAGTTTCATAACAGTTTGACTCTCGCACTGATGAGGGAATATTACTCAGGTAATCTACTTGAAGTAAATGATATAAGTGTTACAACAAGTGGAGAAGGAAGATTGAGGATTACATTTATGTGATAGTAGATGAAATGACATCACAACATGAGTCCTCTTAGATAAATATGAATTCATATGGTGAAGAAAATCTAGATATGAGGACCATAGATCTAGAAGAAATAGATTCAGATAGTAAAGGTGAGGAATAAGGAGCCATTCCAAGGCCAAATACACCTTCCAAGTATTTATAGAAAGAACATCCTAAGAGTCATATACTTAGAGATCAAATACATGGTGTTAAAACTAGGAGGAAACTTGTTCGAAATATAAGTTATGCAAGTCTAGCTCTGTTGTGATAGATTGAACCCAAGAATCTCACCCAAGCAAGTGAGGACAATTTCTGGGTGAAAGCTATGAATGAAGAACTTAAACAGATTAAAAATAGTGAAATTTGGGATCTTGTTTCAAGGCCGAAAGAGAAAAATGTCATTGGAACCAAATGGGTTTTCAAAAACAAGCTGAATGAGTAGGGTCATGTAATCAAGAACAAGGCTCCATTGGTTTACAAAGGGTATGCCCAAATAGAAGGTGTAGATTTTTAGGAAACCTTTTCATTGGTAGCAACACTGGAAGCAATTAAATTTTTTCTTGCCATTTCTAGTCATAAAAAAATCAAGGTATATCATATGGATGTGATATTTTGATTTCTCAATGGAGATTTGGAAGAAGAAGCTTACATTGAGAATTTAGAAGGATGTATGCTCACCACAGATGAAGTGTTTGTATGCAAAATTAAAAAGGCCCTATATGGAATCAAACATGCCCCCATAGCTTGGTATGAAAGGCTAGATAGATACCTTCAACAATAAGTCTTGAAGAAAGCTACTGTTGATACCAATTTATACATAACATCTGAAGGTGACTATTTATTAATTGTAGTATTATATGTGGATGACATAGTATTTGGCAATGACATGGAACAATTAGTGAATAAATTCATACAATGCATGCAGTCACAGTTCAAAATTTCCATGATCAATGCATTGTCCTTCTTCCTGGGATTTCAAATCTCTCAGTCTCTACAAGGAGTGTTTGTCTCCCAATCTAAATATCTCAAAGAAACTCTTAAGAAGTTTGAACTTGAATATTGAAAGCCAATGAGCACACCTATGATTACAATTTGCAAATTGTGAAAAGAATATGAGACACCACTAATAAATTAGATTGAATACAAATCCATGATAATAAGCTTATTGTATCTTACATATTCTATGCCAGACATCGTGCAAGTTGTGGGTCTTATGTCCAGATTACATGCCTTCCCTCATGAAATTCATGTTGTTGTTGTCAAAAGGAGTTTCAAATATCTTTAAGGAACAACATAATATGGACTGTGGTATGCTAAGAGCAAAGAATTTAAGTTGAAGGCCTACACTGATGTTGATTTGGCTAGAAGACTAAATGACAGGAAGAGCACCTCAAGTGCAATAATTTTTCTTGGGGAAATGCTTGGTGTCACGGGTTAGCAAGAATTAAACCTTCATTTCTTTATTGACTAATAAAGTGTTGGGAATGGGTTCCCCCAAGGACAGTTTTGGGGATAAAAGCACATGTTTTGGGACAATTTTGTAATAAAGTTGTAAAGTCTCCTTATTTTGTGGTTGCAGAGCGTAGAGGTGTCAAGAGTCATAAAGGGTTGTCTACCCTTATTTTGTAAAGTGTAAAGTTGGCTATAAAGATCCACCCATGGTCCGCGGACCATGGGATTGTATAAAAAGGAGCTAAGTAAGTAAGCTCTAAGTAGTCTTAAGGGATAATGAAGAATTAAATAAGTAATTAAGCATTGGAGTCTAAGTGTTCTCATGTCTTGGCATAGGTAGAGGCTCTACAGCTGAGTGTGCAGAGGCCTAGGGTGGAAGTCTGCAACTGAGTGCGTGGACCCCTGCAACTATGTGCATAGGCCAGATAGAGTCTGTATTAATCTAAAGATATAAATAAAGAGAAATATTCTGCAAATTTTGTGTATTTATTTCTTGTTGATGCATCTGGTTATATTTTGTTTTGGGTTTAATTTACAATGTTCATATGATGCGCAAATGTATGTGACTATATTGGTTAATTAAACACGAGTAAGGATATCAATTTACACAGTGCTAACTATGGTTGACTAGTAAGATAAGTAAAACACTTAAGATAAATTAGGAACCTATACACTACGCTGTCATAGTAGCATGGAAGTACCTGGATCATGGGCTAGGGTTGCACGAAGGTCAGTCGTACACCTTCATAGAGGTACTGAAGGATGGATTAAATGGGTAGACTGATAGAACCCTAAGACTTAGTGACCTACACAAAAGTAGGGGTTGAGGGTAAAAACTGACGTCACGACCATTTCAGGGTGCAGAAACTTGGTTCTAGCATCCCGTCATACTACTTCGGGTAAGACTTCAATCCGCACTTCACGGGCTGATGTTGAATGTGCCACTAGTGTAGAGATTTGTTTGGCTAACTAACGTTGAACCTGGGTCAGGCCCACAAATCCAACAAATGGTTCCATTACCGGGACCATAATTTTCATAAGAGATGTGTGATGTCGTATCACTAGAATCCAACTAAGAAAGAGGTTGAAGACTGGTTGGATAGGAATATCCATGAATTCACAGTGCAGGAGAACAGAAATCCATGGCTGAGAAAGGAATAGTGACTGGACAGGTACGTATATACAGAAATTCACGAGATCTTTTTTTGTTCCTTTCTAGTTGAGCTATATTAGTGGATTGTGAAGCAAGCAAATAGCCAAGGAAGGTGGAGACTTGACGGTCCTATTGTCTGGACCCCGGAGTTAGTATAAAGACTGGAAGCCTCTAAGGATAAGATCACCTATGTTGTCGATCATTGGCTCGATTGCATCATAGGAGGATTTGCGACTGAATTCGTGGTCGATACCTCAGTTAGTTACAGCGAGGTGGAGTGACGCATTTTCAAAGGTCCGTGAGGTAAGTACTTGAAGTCTTTAAATACCTAGATTAAGATGTTATTGTGCGATAAATGGGTTATGCAACTACCCTGATGTTGGGAGATACGTGAATTGGAAAGACTTACAGAAACAAAGGAAGAAAGGGTCCTAAATATAGCCCACTGATTTCACCACCGTTGGGTGATGAAAAGGGAGTAGCGCAGGCTTCTCCAAGAAGTGCAGTTCACTTAATAAGATAGGGATTCTCATGACTACCACCTCCACCTACACCACCTCCAACTTCACCACCATCACCTACGACTTTGCCCATACCACCTCCACCGCAGTTCAACATGGAAAATTTAGTGAAGCTGCCTTTGTTTAAGGGCTTGGGGAATGAGGACCCGGACCAGTTTTGGTTTGTCGTGAAAACTATATGGGAATCTCACAGTGTCACATATGATCACATGAAGAAAGCAACATTGGTTAGTGCTTTGCAAGATCACGTGATAACTTGGCACATCAAGTACTCTAATGATAACCCAAACACTAGGTTGGCAGAGATCCAAACTACACTGGATAAAGAGTTCAATAGGGCTAAATCTGAGGCACAATCTATTGTGGGTTTCAAGGAAATCACGATGAACCAAGTGAGACACCTTAGGAATTGGATCAGAGATTGACGTGTAAAATCCATGAATCCATTATAAACTTAATAGATAACAACTTGAATGGTTCGTGGCTTATCTCTTGCCTCACCTAAGGGTTAAACTATTACAACATAAGATTAAGACTCAGGCAGAGGCCTTGGAGACTGTCATAAGACTACATGAAATGCCGATGCAAGATCTGAATCTGGGGGTTCAGCAGATCGATGAGCAGTTGCAAAATATTTGCCTTGAAATGCAAAGTTTGAAGTATTCCAAAACAGTTCGACTGGAGGTGTGCGAAGAAATATGGTGCCTAAAATGTAAAGGTCAATGACATGAAAAATACCACTGCCTAATCTTTGTGAACTATATTGTAGGAGGAGGACTGATGCCTTTGAGGCTAGAAGCCCAAGGAGGAGCAAGCATGAGGCCTGTGTTATGGTGCGCTTGAACTATATTGTAGGAGGAGGACCGATGCCTTTGAGGCTAGAAGCCCAAGCAGGACCAAGCATGAGGCCTACGTTGTGGTGCGCTATATGTCAGGTAGTAGGGAAACATACAACTAATCATTTCCATTTGATGTAGAAGTTTGTACAAACACCGCAACAACTATTCTACAACTTATGTCGGTCGATAGGGCATGATGAGCGCAACTGCTGAAGTTATGAATTAATGATGGACAAAACACCCACCTATAGAGTCCAAGAAGAATTGCGGCCTCCTAACCAGAGCCCTCGAATGGCACAAACAGGCTTTCAGGCGCACGGACAAGGACAAGGAAGAGGAGGACTTGGCAGAGGTCGAGGACCGTTCATCTGTTACAATTGTGGAGGACGAGGACACTATGCCCATGAATGCACTAACCCAACGCATCCGTCGTGAAAATATTGTACTCAGTTTGATCATGAGACGAAGGATTGTCCGACACTGACAGCAAAGATACACGACAAAGGGGTGCTAACACCACAGGCGACTCAGAACCTGTAGATGATGAGGGTTGAGCCTCATGAACAGGATCCAAATGTGAATATAGTGCTTCGAAGTGGAATTAAAAATGGTGATGATAAGGGGAAATAGCCTGAAGAAAACACAAGAGTTCGCAAAGCTTTGGTGAAGGAAGTTGAATTTGATTTGGAGCACGCACACGAAACGTTCATGGAAGCAAAGAAGAGCTTCACTGAGGACTCTACCTCAGGGAGTAGGGATAAGATTGATAAGGAAATGGACCCTTCTTTGCTTACAACCTTTCTAGAGACCCGCATGAAGCTGTTGCGTAATAGCAAGGTTGTGAAGGGGTTACAAGTGCTTATAAATAGATGTGTTGGAAACACTTTGGGTGAATCGTGTGTTGTATGGAAGATTGGTAAGCATAAATCAAGGACAAGACAAGAGATGAGACTAACTGCACAGATAGGAGAATATGAAATGTATCAGGTTATACTGGATTTGGGGTTAGACGTGAATGTTTTACCAAAGAAGAATTGGGAGCATATTGGAAGACCCACGCTGCAATGGTCTCTAATTCAATTAAGGATGGAAAATCAATAGAAGATCATGCCTATGGGATGACTGTAAGGAGTAACTGTAGATATTGAAGGCACAAGTGCATTGGTTGACTTTGAAGTGATAGAAATTATGGATGACAGCAACTCCTACCCTATGCTCCTTGGCATTGATTGGGCTACTGACATGAATGAGGTAATCAACCTAAAGAGGTGAAAAATGATATTTGAAAATAAATCGCTTCGTGTAATAGTGCCCCTAGATCCTTTTGATGTTCGCATTATGATACAGGTATTGTCCTTAATGGAAACTCACTCAGATGAAATATCAAAGTATAGCAGGAAAACAACAAAGAATTACAGATCAGTCTTCATAGAATGAAGAAAGAGAGGTATACAAAGGTTCACCATTGACCAAGTTGCATATACATGTAGGTTCACTATATACAAGTTCCATATACGTACACATGTGCTTTCAGGGAAGGAAAATCACGTATACCTTGGAAAACTAAGTTTTTGGTTCGAAGTATTTGGTCCATGGTATTTTGATCCATGGTATTGATCCAAAGTATATGGTCCGAGGTATTGACCCTAGGTATTTGGTCCAAGGTATTGGTCCTAAGTGGTTTTGGCCCATGGTATTGAGAAAGGCCTAAAACTATAAAAGGAGGAGAAGATCATTAAGCCAAGTGTGCAAGTATCGAATATCTGATGAAGTGTGAGATCTAGTATGCAGGTTATTTGGTTATGGTGCATTATTGGATCTGAACCAAGGATGAACCTTAGCTGATGATGAGGGATCAGATCTAATGATGGATTAGGATCTTAAGGTGTAAAATGAACTATCATTATGTGTTTTTCTACATCTGAATATTGACCCATATATTATTCTGTAAATGATATGATCTAGGTATAGCTAAAGTTTGGAATAACTGTAGAACTCTGAATTTATATTTTCATATGTATACACTTGTTGGCCTTGAGAAAAGCACATGTACATGCAATTTCAACGCATGGAGGTAGCATATACCTTATAAAATATGTTTCAGTTGTTTCTCTTTACTGTTGCAGAGTTTTGGGTTCTGGTTTGGGTTCTAGTTACTATATTCTGGTGACAATATTCTGAATGATCAAATTGATGGGTTGATGGTTGGTTCAAAAGGTGATTGGTCGATGCATATATATATTTGATGATTAAATGATTTTGTTGATGGATCCAATCTGAAAATTTATGAAACGTTGTCCCTGGAAGAAAAGAGAAGGTCATAGCCTTCTATAGGTCGGCGCCTATGTACTAGAAAACATATCGGCTAGTGCAGGAGATAGGGAGTTGTAGCTCCCTTCCAGGAGAAGCTGGAGAATGAGAGAATGTTGTAACCTTTTGTAGGTAGAAGCTTGCATACTGGTATAAGTCTACACTAGTACAAAAATTGTAAACAGATTTTCTTATTATTAAAAGAAGACAGAGACGACAACAACAGGTGGTTTTCACCCACAATGGGTTTCCACCTTATATCTTGGTGTTCATGTGTGTTGCTTATGTCTGATGCTTTATTCTACTTTTACTACACTCTCTAATGAATTCCTAATATATTGGTTAAAGCTCAATGCATGATAAATTGGGTATATCAAGAGATCTCTACACGCTAGTTCACTTAACTAAAGTAGCATATAAAAATCTATTTTGAAAATTAAATTATTTATTTGGTAATATTGATTCACCCCCCCTCTTAGTATTATTTCCAACAATTGGTATCAGAGCAGGTCCTTCAGAAGAAGCTTGATCACTTGAAGGAAGATCCATCATCATGAATAATCAAGAAAGAAGGGGATCCATCAGACCGCCAATATTTGATGGGAGAAACTTTATTTATTGGAAGATAAGAACCACAGCCTATCTTCAATCACTTGGAATAGATGTTTGGGAAGTCATGGAAGGAGGATATACATTTCCATCAGCAATTCCTATAGATACAGCAAGTAAAAATCAATATGAAACCAATTCCAAGGCTGTCAATACATTATTGGAAAGTCTATCACAATCAGAGTTTGTCAAAGTTATGCAACTCAAATCAGCCAAAGAAATATGGGACAAAATTGTTCTAAGCTACGAAGGAGACTCTCAGGCAAAATGTGCTAAACTGCAAACTCTCAGAATTCAATATGTAACTCTTAAGATGCACAATGATGAAAGTATAGCTAGTTACATCTTACGTATAGATGAGGTTGTTAATTGCATGAAGAATTTGGGTGAAGACATAAAGGAAGTTACCTTAGTTGAGAAAGTTTTAAGATCCTTGTCTGCTAAATTTGAATCAAAAGTATTTGCCATAGAAGAAAAACAAGATCTACAGACTATTACTATGACACAAATTCACGGAATCTCAACTGCCTTTGAGATGAGAAAAGGAGGCCCATCAGATATGATAGAAGCCACATTTAAAGCTTTAGCAAAAGGAAAAGAACTTAATGAATCATGACATATTTCAAAAGAAGAAGATGAAGTAAAATTTGTCAAGGAGATTCAACAGGGTTCCGGAAGATTCAGAGGTAAACTACCTTTCAAATGTTTTTCATGTGGTAGAGTCAGTCATTATGCTGCCAAATGTACTCATAAGGATAAATATGATAAAGGGAAGGAATCTGCAAAATGGAATAGAAAAAAAAGTTTAAGTAAAAAGAGCTACTATACTCGTGAAGATAGCGATAGTTTATCAAATAGTGATGAAGATGAAAATAGTAATGGCTAGATACTTTTGATGGCTTATGAAGATGATAATTTTTGGGATGCTTTAGATGAAGATGATCTTTATGAAGAAATCTCTAAACTCAAAATCTGTTTAGAAGAAAAGAATATGATTATAGATACCTTGACATACCAACTTGTTGAAAGAGAAAAACAAAATGAAAAACTAGAATGTGAAATTGTGGGTCTAATAAAGGATCTTGAAAAAACAAAAGCTCTCAATCTTAGACTTGCTAAACAATCAAAAACCTTAAATGAAATTATCAAAGTGCAGCATTCTCCTCTAATAAAGACAGGTCTTAGATATACTGAAGAAGCATGTCAATCACAGAAGTCATTAACCTCCACTAAAAGCTATCTTGATGTAGCAAAGAACAATGAACAGTATGACAATCGTCAACAAAGGCATAAAGCAGATCATTAGGAAAATCAAGCTCCATTTACTTCAAGGATGAACAAAAGCCACAACCAACATCAAGTAAATTATACTCAGTTTGCTTCAAAGTTGAATAGAAACTACAATCACCAGGTCAATAGATTCGATAATCATAGGAACTTCTTTAATGGTCAATGTTTTGCATGTCATAACTCTGGATAGAACACTGCTCAATGTGTTTCTTACAAGACCATCATGACTAGAGAAGCATGAAATCAAAGGAATGTGACAAGGATCAAGAAAAGTTCCTACAATAAATTTTCTCTTCTTGAAAATGAAATAGAATGCTCAATCTGTAACAACTTCGGCCATGAAGAATCTGAATGCAGGAGTAAATTTCAGCAAATATCTCAAAAGGAGAAAACTCCATTAAATCCCAAAATATGGAGAAAGAACCGCAAATAGAAAGATGTGGTATATCCCTGTATACAAAAGGACAAGAAAATCAATGGCACATCGATAGTGGATGCTCAAAACACATGACAGGTGACAAAGAAAAACTTCACTCATATAATGCCTTAGAAAAGGAAAAGAATGTCTCATTTGGAAATGACACTCCTGCTGTCATAAAAGGTAAAGGCTCTGTTTTCTTGAAAGAAAATGTTAGAGCTAGGAATGTTATGTTTTCTGATGGTCTAAAACATAACCTGTTGAGTGTTAGTCAAATATGTGATCAAGGAAATGAAGTGGTATTTCGATCAAACGGATCTGTTGTTCGTGAGCTTGATACAGGAGAAACTGTGATCAAAGGTACAAGAACTCCAAATAACTTATACATACTTAAGGGAGGACAACAACAATGCTATCTAATCAAAAATGATGAAAACTGGCTATGGCACAGAAGATTAGGGAACCTAAGCTTTTCTCAAATAAAAAAAGCATGTAGATTCTAGGTTGTTCGTGATCTTCCTGATATCAGCATTCCTAAAAATACAATATGAACATCATGTCAATTCGGTAAGCAAACAATATCTCACTTCATTGAAAAAAGGGTCAGCTAGTAAGCCTCTTGAACTTGTTCATATTGATTTATGTGGACCATCAAGGAAAAAGTCACCATGTGGAGAAGAATACTTTATATTGGTCATTGATGATTTTTCCAGAATGTGTTGGATAGGTATTCTAAAGCATAAAGATGAAGCATTTGAAAAATTCAAAGCCTTCAAAGCTTTGTTTTCAAATGCCTCAGATCCGATCGAGGAGGGGAATTTACCTCGAATGAGTTCTTTTAATTTTGTGAATGACATGGAATAACAAGGCAGTTCTCCACCACAAGGACTCCTTAGCAAAATGGAGTAGCAGAAAGAATGAACAAAATTGTTCAACAAATGGCTCGAGCTATACTAGATGAATCTGGAGCTCTTGCAACCTTTTGGGGTGAAGCTGCATTCGCCATCGTCAATATTCTCAACTAAGAAAATGTTTAGATAAACAACACTCAAACTCCACATGAACTTTGGTATGGTAAGACTCCTACTATAAAATACTTCAAAGTTTTTGGAAGAAAATGTTATATCAAAAGGACTAATGAAAAACTTGGTAAGTTTGAACCCAGAGCAGAGGAAGGTTTTCTTCTTGGCTACTCTTCCCAAAGTAAAGGATATAAATGTTACAATAAAATACTTGGGAAAATTATTGAAAGCATTGATGTTGTGGTTGGTGAAACATGCAAAAATCCAAAACAGATAAAAACCGAAGATTATGACAATGAAGAAGATGAGGATCATTTTCCCTCATCAAATCACACTGATTTTGAAGAAGAAACCACTGAAGCACTAGAAGAAGAGATAATTGTAGAAGAAAGGAATCTGTCCAGGTATGTTCAAAAAAATCATCCAAAAACTCAAATTTTAGGGGAAAAATGTAGGTTTTAACCCCGTACAGAAATTACCTGCATACAAATTCTAAAACAAAGAAAATAAACAATGCACAAGCATAACACATAAAACACATATGCATAGAGATTTTCCTCTGGATCTCAAAACCGGGACTACCAGCTTGATTTTTCATTATGGTCCTTTCAATGTTACAATACATATTTATACATGCCCAAGCATCCAATACCATGGACCGAAAACTGTAGGTAGGTTCACCCAACCTAATATAGGGTCCAAAAAAAAATTTCCTCGGGGTGCTGCCCCGAATCCCGTAGAGGGGGGCTACTCACCCCCCTCAAACCCCCTAGACAAGGGGGGCTACCACCCCCTTGTGACCCCCCCGCTGCGTAATCGGCGCAACAAAGGGGGGGCTCTGCCCCCCCTCTAAACCCCAGGTTCACTACGTAGGTTAGTCGTGGAAAGAATATAACACAACCCAACAATCTCCCACTTGTTGTTTTCTTTCCACAGGGGAACATAGGAGAGCTTAGTCATTTTTCCAGCCCTGAAATGCCCATTGTTTCTCTACACCAAGAGAACTTCTCAAAGCTCACAGATTTTGTCAATGCCTCTGCAGTATTCTTCAAAGTGTCCACCTTTACTAGCAACACCTTTTTGTCTTCTATCATATCCCTCACAAAGTGATACTGAACATTAATGTGCTTTCTCTTTGAATGATAAGAAGGGTTCTTTGCAATGAAAATTGCACTTTGGCTGTCACAGTCTATCCTTATAGCTCCCTGTACTAACCCCATACTTGAACACAATCTATGCAACCAAACTGCTTCCTTGCTTGCATGAGTGGCTGCCATGTATTCTGCCTCCATAGTTGATAGTGCCACTACAGATTGTTTCTTACTCATCCAACTGACTGCACCTCCAAATAGGTTAAACACATACCCACTTGTATATCTTCTCTAATCCAGATCTCTAGCCCAGTCTGCATCAACAAAGCCACAAATATCCAACACTCTCTCCAATCCTAGTCTTCCTTGGTAGCACAAACCATAATCACTAGTGCCACGCAAATACCTGAAAACCC
>APFE031390861.1:126840-147326 GCA_000404065.3 Pinus taeda | reverse complement strand
TTAGTATTTGATGTTATTTGTTAATAATTAATGTAGATTATCCTAATGTTAATTATTAATGTTATTTATAGGTTAATTAATTAATGTTTTTAATCTAGGTTTATACATGTATGTTACACTTTATTCTAATGTATTGTGTAGGTTAATCTGTGTAGTTTATTTTTAAGTAGTGTATATTTTATGTTATTTGTTAATGTTCAATGTAGATTATCTTAATGTTAATTATTAATGTTATTTATAGGTTAATTAATTAATGTTTTTTAATCTAGGTTTATACATGTATGTTACATTTCATTTTAATGTATTGTGTAGGTTAATTTATGAAGTTTATTTTTGGTATTAATGTTAATTATATCTTATTTAATTCTTAGTAAGGGCTTTCATGAACTACTTAGTTTAAGAACATTATCTCTATATTATTTCCAACAGGTGAAGTATCTCGCTATACTGAACCAGTACACGATTACGAAAGTGATGACGATTTGGACTGCATATATAAAATAACAACGCAAGACCAAGATTGGGTGAATCCGACAGCAAATGGATGAATTACATGGGATCACGATAGTTCCTGCACCTCAGACTCTAATGAAAAATTAGAGCGTTGGCAGAATCGGCTACATGAAGTAACCACGTCGAGCTGTAACATCATGACCCAGTCACTGCATTTGGTATCGTCAGAGGTAAGAAATCTACCCACTTACAATGATTTGAATGATGTAGATGTATTTTTGGATGCATTTGAGAGGGAAGTACCAGAGAAGCAGCACTTCCAGGATTTGGATAGGGCATTGCGTGCTACACCTGCGAGATGGTGGGGTATGCACAGGGGTAGATTTGATGATTGGTGCGAGTGTAGGAGGATGATGCGAACACGCTTTCGAAAGTCGAAGGTACAAGTGACAGACAAATATGATGGGAAGATGATCTACGCACACACTTGGCCAAATGGGCTAAGGCTTATGGAGCGAAGCCCAACCTGAATGGGTGTGCGCACTCCAGAATTTTAGACACTATTTGTTGGGTGGATATTTTAAGATGTATATGAATCATTCTATGTTGAAATACCTGGTCAATAAGCCTATATTTGGGGGGAGAATCTGTAGGTGGTTTTTACTGTTCTAGGAGTATGATTTTGAGGTTATTGTGAACCCTCGATGACTAAATGTGGGACCAAACCATTTCTCACACAAAACGGGGGAAGATCCCACTAATTTGGAGGATGGATTTCCTGACTTGCAACTATTTGTAGTGTGCATCACAGATGGTCACTTTGAAGACATCATACAATTCTTAACGACAGGAACCTACCCTGAAAGGCTACACTATCAAGCAAAAGAAGGAGTTAGTGGTGCACGCAACAGACTTTTCTATCATTGCCAGACATCTATACAAAATGGGGTCTGATGAAGTATTATGACGATATGTACCGAAGTTTGAAAGGATCAGTATCCTCGTGGATGCTCGTGGGGGCACCGCAGGAGGCCACTATGCAGGAAGAGCGACTGCACAGAAGATTCTATGCACAGGGTTGTGGTGGCCAACCCTCCATCATGATTCAAAAGCTTACTACGAGGTGTGTGATGTGTGTCAAAGGACTAGCAGGCCATCACGGAGAGATGAGCTGCCTCTGAACCCACAAACGACATTACAACCTTTTGAGAAATGGGTGATATATTTTGTGGGACCCATTTAGCCCCAAGGGAAGAAGATGGGAGTGCAGTACATTATCACCATGACTGAGTAATTGACTTGATGGGCAGAGTCACAACCTATTAAGGACTGCACAGGTGCGACCACTGTGAATTTTCTCTTTGAGTATGACTAATGCAATTTGGGTTTCCAAAGATTTTGATGAGTGATCGTGGTACGCACTTTTTGAACGAAACAATTAGCGCGTTGATGGAGGAATTTCAAGTATATCACCAGAAAAGCATGCCTTATCAGCCATAGGCTAATGGGACGGTGGAAGCATTCAATAAGGTGTTGGAGAACACATTGACCAAGGTTTTCAATGCTCAGTGAAGTGATTGGGACCTACGCATCCTTGCAGTAATATGGGCCTATCGAATGACATGCAGAAAGTTGACTAGACTGACACCCTTTAGGCTTGTATATGGTGTTGAAGCAATGATTCCCATGGAATACATTGTGCCTAATATGCGCATAGCGGTGCTCATGGGTATGATGGATCATGGAGCCCTAGAAGAGAGACTCGCGCAGCTTGCTGAACTTGAGGAAGAGAGATTTCTAGCTATATTTCACCAACAGGTCCAAAAGCAACATGAAAAAGCATGGCATGATCGACACTTTAAGTTCCGCACCTTTAAGGTAAATGATCTGGTTTTGTTATATGATAGTAAGTTTGATAAATTTCTAGGGAAATTCAGAATGCACTGGCTAGGGCCCTATGTCATTAAGGAGATTACTAATGGCGGAGCAGATCAGTTGGTTAAATTGAATGGAGATCCCTTCCTAGGAAAGGTGAATGGTAATTGATTGAAGCCAAACACCAGTGATCTGACCAGGTGACTATATGAGGGTAGCATAGTCTTAGCGCTCCAAGCAGCTGAAAGGAGGTGCGAGACTATAAAATAAACTGCCCCGGTTGGGGAGCTACACAATTGGAGGATTATGCAGGATGAGGAAATGTCACAGGGTTCGTGACAGCATGAAGAGCATTGTGCTACATGGGGAGAAATTATACAGGCCAGCCGAAAAGTGATAGTTAAAGTCATTGTTCATGATTTAACGTTAAGAATGAGGCAAAATGGAGTGGGCGGCTAGAATTTAAGACAACATTTATGGGTAAGATCCTTGGAAATCTACTACCAATCTGGCATTAATGAACCGAATGTGGGGGAATAGTTGGATTTGAATTCAAAATGGCTTATAAATTGCAGGTGGGGGGCCAATGAAAAACTTACTAACACAAATATGCACATGATTAAGGTCATGAGTGAAGCTTTCCGAATGGTCCCCGAATTGGCCATTCCTGAGGAGGCAAAGGCAGATGAACAGGTATACGAGCTTATTATAGGGGTGTGCGATGCTCGCACAGAGTTGGCTAAGGTTTAGTTGGAGCTAACCCTACAGATTGCAAATTTATAGTTGAAGGCCTAGCCTTCCAATCCGCCAGAAGTAAAGGAGCAGCATTCAACCACTATCACAGAGGCGATAACGATGGTAGACAGTGCAGTAGTAGACTACACACGGTTGATTGAATAGTCATTCAAGGTCTTGACAAGCATGCAGGAGGACCCTAATGTACAATGGCTAGAGAGAGAGGCACAAGAACTACATCAATGCTATGACGAAGTAAAAGGTACAACGTGCACCATCGCTCTCACATAGAGACTGGCGAAGTTGCAAGAGGCCAAAGCACTGAAAGAACAGGTAGATGCAGTGCAGCGCAAAGAGGCGATGTTGAAGGCATGCTTGAAGCCCTGGTTAGATGAGGCTTATTTAGTCACGACCTCTATTTAAGGCAAGCTTGCTAATCTGCAAGCAACTGAACAGAAGCTTCAGGCTGACAATTTAGGACCAGCAACAAATCAGTTGGTTGAAGAAGCGAAGCAGGCAGCTGCACAGTGTGTTACCGAGGTTGTCGTCATACAGGTTGAGCTGGGAGGTCTTCGCGCCAATATCTCCATGCTCACAGAGTGACTCGAGAATGAGTCACCATGTTTGTGTTGGGGCCCTGTTGGGAACGAGTTCCCCCAAGGACATTTTTGGGGCTAAAGCCCATGTTTTGGGATAATTTTGTAATAAAGTTGTAAAGTCTTCGCATTTTGTAGTCACGGAGTGCGAAGGTGTCAAGAGTCATAAAGGGTTTTCTACCCTTATCTTGTGAAGTGTAAAGTTTGATGCAATGATCCACCTATGGTCCGCGGGCCATGGGATTGTATAAAAAGGAGCTAAGTAAGTAATCTCTAAGCAGTCTTAACGGATAGCAAAGAATGAAATAAGTAATTAAGCATTGGAGTCTAAGTGTTCTCGGGTCTTAGCATAGGTAGAGGCTCTGCAGCTGAGTGCGTAGAGGCCTAGGGTGGAAGTCTGCAGCTGAGTGCGTGGATCCCTGCAGTTGTGTGCGCAGGGCAGATAGGGTTTGTATTAATCTGAAGATATCAATAAAGAGAAGTATTCCACAAATTATATGTATTTATTTCTGGTTAATGCATATGGTTATATTGCGTTTTGGGTTTAATTTACAATGTTCATGTGATGCGTGAATGTATGTGACTATATTGGTTAATTAAACATAGTAAGGATATCATTTTATGCGGAACTAACTATGGTTGATTAGTAAGATAAGTAAAACACTTAAGGTAACTTGGGAACCTATACAATACGTTGTCATAGCAGCACGGAAGTACCTAGATCATGGGTTAAGGTTGTGTGAAGGTCAGTCGTACAACTTTGTGGAGGTACTAAAGGGTGGAATAAAGGGGTAGATTGACAGATCCGTAAGGCTTAGCGACCTGTGTGAAAGTATGGATTGAGGGTAAAAATCGACATCATGACCATCTCAGAGTGCAAAAACGTGATTCCAACATCCCTCCATACTACTGCGGGTGAGACTTCAATCTGCGCTCCACGGGCTGATACCGAAAGAACCAGTGGTGTAGGGACTTATTTGGCTAACTAACACTGAACTTGGGTCAGGCCCACAAAGAAAACATAAATCAAAGTATATTTCTGTTGCTACCCATTGCACACAAAGTCTATGGATGAAGTAGACTTTAAAAGATATTCAGGTAGATTTGGTTGATCCTATTCCAATTATGTCTGAGAATAGAAGTGTCATCAGTATCTATAAAAATATTTTCATGCATTTGAATACCAATAATATTCCTATCTTCCATATATATTTATCAAGGCACTCGCAAGAGAACCCTTTGAATATCTTAGGCAGAAGATAGGAGTTGTGACTCCTCCTTCCAAATGACTCCATTTTGGTGGGTGTTGGCAACTACTCAGCGTGTGGTATCAATTTAAGAGTAGGCTATAGTGGTTTAGTGCAAGTATTCAAGAAGTATTATTTGCCCCTAATTCCAAAGGGGGAGAAGATTACTGGGGCATCAAAGAATACCATGCCTGGCTTCAAAAGGAGCTTATGGTGTTCCCATCAATGGAAAAGGGGAGATTATTGAATAGTTTGCATTGATTTCAATTATATTAGCATGGTGATTAGAAGTCTAAGAGAAATACTATGGTAATTATACGCTTCTGGTAGAGAATCATCATAGTATGATTCTTATTAAAACTCCATAAAATGATGAATACTATAGTGTTTAGTAGTTCAAGCTCAGGAGGAATCCTATGGTAGCTGCAGGGTTCTAGTAGAGAATCATCATAGTAGAAGGCTTATTGGAAAACCCATAAAACAATGACTATAGTTATTGGGAGTCCACGAGGAATACCATGGTTATTTCATCTCTCTGTAGATAATCATCATAGTAGCAGGCTTACTAGAGAAGCCATAAAATGATGACTATGGTACTTGGGAGTTTAGGATTCCCTGGCACAAGAAGAAGAGACAAGGAACAAAGAATGACGTAGTGTTTGTAGCAATTTTATAGGTAGAATATGGGCTCAAAACCTACATTAGACCCTCTCCAATGGAAAGTGATACGAAAAAGATTTCCAACAGTGGATGGAAGGCTAAAAATGGCCTCCTGGATCAAAAGTTATGGTCTACCGAAGTCCGGGTCTTAAACACCTAGGTAGGCGCAGAGTGGAAGGATGAATATCATAGGTCAGAGAATATCGGAGTAGGTTATATTATAGGTTAGATAATATCGAAGCATTATAGCACTATATCAGAGGTTAGAGAATTTCAGAGCATCAGAGTATGCTATATCGGAGGATGAGGCCATCGGAATAACACAACCTCATAAGTCCTTACAGATTTTAATTTATTAGAAGTGTCTAGGTTCGCAAAGGAAAAGAAATGAAAACAAATTCGATGCAAGACCAGGGACCAAGGAGGCTCTTTCTCTCTCCTTGGATAAGACACATGGCAATAGGTGATTGGTCCTTAAGAGATGAAGTGGTGACTGACATCAATATGATGTGGCAGAATGATGGACACATTGCAACTTGTTTTGGCATTTTCAGTGGCCCAATGGGGAAAATCAAGGTGACACATGTCACCACTCAGGAGGTGCCACGTGGAGAAATGACAAAAGAATGGCGTCATCTCAGAGGTCAGCGTATCATATGTTGAGGACCTCGTAACTCTTGTGAAAATGGTGTTTGCAAAAGTTACGATCAAAGGGGCTCTTATATTATCTAGCACATGGTCATGTGGAGACCAAAGGAACTAAGGGATAAATAATTGAGACTTTGAAAAAGTTACAATATGGAGGGGCTTTGATATAACACTACAGTGGTAAGATAAGTTGACAATCATAGGCCCAATATTATGAGAGAGAAAACGCTCAGGGAGCTAAGTGCCAAGGGGCTAAAGGTTCAGAGTTCTATGATATTGTAAGATTTCTTTTGTATGAGTTATGATATGTTGGGGCTTCGATGTAATAGTACAGAGAGTTAAAAGGATGAATGGGTCCACATATAAAGATTAAATGCAAACCAATGGAGCTTGTTTATGGAGTGAGAAAGATTCGCATAAAGCGTTGAGACAAGGAAATGAAGACGATGGTCCACAAAGAAGAAATGATGAGATGAAGAAAGCCATCTCCTACTTCACGTGCATGTCTTGTAGATTTAAATAAGGAACAAAGAGGCCATTCCTGAGTATTTTCAAACTCTGTGGAGCAATCATTAAGAATGGGAAGTCACAGTTGAGTGTGCAGATTGTATGAGATTAAATTCTCAGTATGGAGGATTACTAATGCTAGGGTTACCCCTTCTTACACCCATAGTATGCATGTAAAATGCATAATCCTTTCTGTCCCAGGAATTTAACTCACAAAGGAGTCAAATCTTCATTTACTAAGGTTTTAGGGCCCCTTTAATAGTCTCATGCAGAATGATTTATAGACTAACCAAGTCTAATCATTAATCCACCTTCTCCTTTGTATCGAAACTCAATCACCCTGCTTAACCCTTCTATTGGCACTTAACTCAATATAAACCCTTTATCTTTTGAATCGGGACTCATTAATCCTTACAAACCTTCATTAACCCTTAGCCACACACACACACACACACACACACACACACACACATATATATACCATACCCACTCTTTAACTTAGGTTACATGCGGATTTGACCATAAGACCTTCTCCTGGCGCTTTATTTCTATTATAATTCCTTTGTAAGAGAAATACACACAAACATTCATAAACTTACCTTTTCCGCACTCTTTAAAGCCCTTACATAGTTTCCAATGTTTCCCTTTTAACGTTGATCGCAATTGTGACTCTCCATGGGTCACATTAACATGTGTTCCCCATCTCCTTTGATATGCGATTAACCTTCTAGATCTCAAAACTATAAAAGCCGCACCTCAATAATTTATCGGGTCCGCTCCATTGCTCATCGCATTACTTCTCCACCGATACAAATCCATTTAATAACTGCGATACGAATAAATCTCCGTCGTCCATTCCTTTCTCCTGATCTAACGATCAACATTCAATCCGAACATTCAAACTGGTGCATCAATCCCCTATCGTCGATCTACGCTTAGTGCATCCGATGGTTGACAATGATTTTGGGTGGATGAGTAGCACGAGGATTAACCACCTAAAAGGTGGTTTCCTCTCTCCTCTCTTCTATGGTTTCAATTTTTCCTTCAGGGTTTCAACATTTCCGTTATTCTGCTGCATTCTTCTTGAGCTTAACTCCACTAATCTTCAAATTTATGCCTCTCCAGAGTGTTACTCTAAATCTCCAATTGAATTCGATGATTCATTATGATTCCTCTGAATCATTCTCCTCTCTGTGTTTCACCTCGACTCTTCCTACATACAACTATTATAGAATTCTGATTCAACACTTGAAACACACTTATATAGGTTTTGAAATTAACCTCTATATTTATAAACATACACAGCGATTATAGAATGAGATCTTTGTCTCTCACAAGACTGATCTTCAATATCCGTGGCCTCCTCCTTTCACTCTGCCCATAGGCTTACATTTATACTAGAAAGGCTCTTTTGAACTAATTTTGGTTCCAATCCTAAATCTACTAAATTAACTCCTAAATCCTCTATGTCCACTTCTAACTTCATTTAATTCATGAGAACTCTCTCTAGTTCCTCGAATCATGAAACTACCTATACAGTGATAATTGACTTCAAACCTCATCATTATTAACCATTCATGTTCTCCTTTATTCGAGAGCATTTACAAAAAACCTCACACATCTAATTAATCCCTATTCTACCCACTCAAAATCCTAAATATTACATTAATTCAACACTTAGTACACTAACTTCTCTAAAACACATGACCCCCTATGTCTACTAAAGTACAATGATTTTCCTTGGGTTGAATGCTCCTACATCAAACTCCCAAAGTAGAAAATATTCATGATCTCCTGATCATGTTTCTTCTGATCCTTGTCTTCCTGGATCCCATACTTTGTTTTGTAACTTCCCAAATGTCTTGTTCCTTTGCTATTGCTGCACTTCTACTGTCTTTTGCTCCATCTTCTTCTCCTTGTCAATCAGATTCATACTTTGATTGATGATCCTTCTTATTGTCATCAACTTTCTCCCTATGGCATGTTTCATCATCAACTGCCACAAATCTTCAATTTATTTTTCCAGCACATCTTTGGGCTGGTCCATACTCTGCCACTTACTTTTTCCTCTTTCTCTTTGTTTCAGGTTGTTGATGTTATCTGCCAACTCTTCAAACTGTTGTTTGTTATTTTTACTTACTGTCTCCCTTTCATCCTTGCCCTCTTTCATGATTATTTATGTCTGTACTGAATTATGATTTTCCAACATTCTCTCCGGCAATTTAGCATCTTTATTCCATGGATTGAATTATTCCACAAAATCTTGTTCTTTCATTTTAATTTGGTTTCTCATCTATGCTAAATTTCCTCCAGCATCTTCAACTAAACTTGCACTCACAAAACACTTTTTAAAATAAAAAACATAAGGCTTCTGTGCCTTATCTTCCTTTGGAAACAATTTAGTTTGCTGCTCTATTTCTTTCTCCTCTATCAGCACATCAGTATGTTGTTTTTAATTCTTAAAACAATTCATGAGATTGTCAACTAGTCTCTCCCCCATATCATCTTTTCCAATAATATCTCTCTGTTCTTGTCCATTGTAGTGAACTCCTTCTTTTGCAGTGTCAATTTGTTGAACTTTCATTACCATCTCCTTTTTCTTATGATTGTCATTCATGACAATACTTTTGTCTTCCTTTTTCAGCAATATATCTTGAACATCTATCCTCTCTTTTTCCAACTCCCTTCTTTGAAATTATAATTTTCTATATAAATCAATAATTTCAATTGGAGTAGAATTTGGAAATTTCACACAATTTTCCATACCTTCCTTTGTTATTTATAAATCATGAGATGTCCTTTTTTCGAAGGTTAAATCCTTTTCATAGGTTTCTTCCTTCTTAACATCTTTCAGTAGATGCCCTTCCTTTTTACTAACTATCTGAACAATTTCCATGGCTATTTCCATTGTGCCTATCATCATGGTGAATTGATGATCCTTTACTATGTTTTCAGCTAACATAGTCTCTTCTTGCTACATATGCCTCACTAAGCTTCTCTCCTTTGAGCTCAGTCTTTTAGCATCTCTCTAGTTCTTTCCTTTGGAACCAATTGAGCACTCTTCGCTCTAGATTGCTGCAATCTTCTCACCTTCTTATGCTATCACCTGCATATCAATGTATAAACACACATTCTCAATTAAAAACAGAACATATCACCTCACCTTCAAGATCTTAGCATGATCTTATTTCACCATTCGACATGTACCTTGACTGGATTGTCCTCTATTTCTTCCATATGCAAGTTTTGCTGCACATCACCTCTGTGTGCCTACTTTCTATCAAATTAGAATATGATCCTTCCTTGCCTGCATAAACATCTTTGACACATAACTTTATTCTCAATTCTTTCACATAGAATTTCTTTGTTCTATTTTAACACCAATTGTTTCAATTACAAATCGGCTCTGATACCAAATGATACAAGGGTCACCACCACTTACGCCCACAGTATGCATGTAAAATGCATAATCCTGTCTGTCCAAGGAATTTAACTCACGAAGGAGTCAAATCATCATTTACTAAGGTTTTAGACCCCCTTTAATAGTCTCATGCGGAATGATTTATAGACTAACCAAGTCTAATCATTAATCCACCTTCTCCTTTATATCAAAACTCAATCACCCCGCTTAACCCTTCTATGGCGCTTAACTCAATATAAACCATTTATCCTTTCAATCGGGACTCATTAATCCTTACAAACCTTCTTTAACCCTTAGCTGCATATATATATATAGATATATATGCTTAACTCAATATAAACCCTTTATCCTTTCAATCGGGACTCATTAATCCTTACAAACCTTCTTTAACCCTTAGCCGCATATATATATAACCATACCCACTCTTTAACTTAGGTTATATACGGACTTGACCATAAAATCCTCTCTCGACACTTTATTTCTATTATAACTCCTTTGTAATAGAAATACACACAAACATTCATAAACTTACCTTTTTCGCACTCTTTAAAGCCCTTGCACAGTTTCCAATGTTTCCCTTTTATCGTTGAACGCAATAACGACTCTCTGTGGGTCACATTAACATCTGTTTCCCATCTCCTCCAATATGTGATTAACCTTCCAGATCTCAAAAGTATAAAAGGCGCACCTCAATACTTTATCAGGTCAGCTCCATCGCTCATTGCATTACTTCTCCGCCAATACAAATCCATTTAATAACTACCATGTGAATAAATCTTTGTCATCCATTCCTTTCTCTCATCCAATGGTCAACATTCACTCTCAACATTCAAACTAGTGCGTCAATCCCCTACCGTTGATCTATGCTTAGTGGATCCGATAGTTGACAAGGCCTTCGAGTGGATGAGTAACACGAGGATTAACCACCCAAAAAGGGGTTTCCTCTCTCCACCTTTGTGCTACATGTTGAATGATGACTAGAATCAGATCCAATTGGATAATACCACTTACGGTATTTCTTCCGCCAAAAATCCACTTCCACTGTTATAAAACCACTTCTTCGCTGTTCCGCTTCTCTTAAACTCTACGCCATTTCTTCAGGTTTCTATGGTTTCAGGTTTTCCTTCAAGGTTTCGAGCTTTCCACTATTTTGCTGCATTCTTCTTGAGCTTAACTCCACTAATATCCCAATTGCTGCCTCTCTAGAGAATTACTCTAAATCTCTAATTGAATTCGATGATTCATTATGATTCCTCCAAATCATTCTCCTCTCTATGTTTCGCCTCGACTCTTCCTGCATACAAGTATTACAGAATTTTGATTCAACACTCGAAACACACTTATATTGGTTTTGAAATTAACCTCTGTATTTATAAATATACACAATGATTACAGAATGAGATCTATGTCTCTCACGGGCCTAATCTTCAATATCTGTGGCCTCCTCCTTTCACTCTGGCCATAGGCTTACATTTATACCAGAAAGGCTCTTTTGAACCAATTTTGGTTCCAATCCTAAATCTACTGAACTGACTCCTAAATCCTCTATGTCCACTTCTAACTTCATTTAATTCCCAAGAACTCTCTCTAGTTCCTTGAATTATGAAACTACCTAGAGAGTTATAAATGACTTCAAACACTCTCATCATTATTAACCACTCATGTTCTCCTTTATTCGAGAGCATTTACAAACAACCTCACACATGTAATTAATTCCAATTCTACCCACTCAAAAGCCTAAATATTACATTAATTCAACACTTAGTACACTAAATTCTCTAAAACACATGACCCCCTATGTCTACTAAAGTACAATGGTTTTCCTTGGGTTGAATGCTCCTACATCAATTACACAAGGATTCAGTGAACAACTCAGCAACCCATTCTTATGTTCAATGCCATGACATAATTCAAACATTAGATGTAGCAACATCAAGAGGAGCCATACTGAGGTACACTCGGGTATTATGGAAATAGGTAGTAGAGAAAACATTATGTAGTGTGAATCAGAGGATCAAAACCATTGAATTCCATCAAGCAAAGTGGGGAAGTGTGTATTGTTGAAGTGTTGTGAAATGAGCAGAAGAGCAGAGGTGAAAGTTGTGTAGTAGAGAGCCTGTGTGAGAGAAGGGAGAGGGCTAAGGATATGTTATTTTGAGCAGAGGATAGAGAGTTGCTATATGATACCAAGGGGGTATGTGGACCTGTAGAGTATTGAGAGAAAAAGTTGTTTATGCAACCAACCAGATTGGTATTTTTCCATAATTGTATATGCATATGTTTTCAATTTGAAAATTGTATCAAATAGTAGAACAATGGCAAGAGAAGGTTGTAGCCTACATTCATAAGAGGTTGGCGCCTCTTGGCAAGTAAGTTCTTGCTAACCTAAGGGGGTCGGTGCCTCCTGTGAGTGGGTCCTCACAAACAAACTGATGTAGTTACGTAGGTGCCTAATTTACATCATAAACAACATCAAATTGGTGGTTTTTCCCCTCTAGGTTTCCACATGAAAACACCAATGTCAATATGTGTGTTGCTCATGAGATAGATTGTGTGAACATAAGAATGCTTAAATTTGTTTCTCACTTTCTTTATGAATGAATGCTCTCATAAGTAACAAACAATAAAGAAAAAAAACTAAAAGAATATTCAATTAAAAGTTTTAAGAATCTCACTAAAACTAATTCACCCCCCCCCCACCCCCCCATAATTCTTTATTCAACACAATACTACTCTTATTAAAGGCATATAACATCTAAAAATGTACTTTTTATTCCTTTTTCCAAAGTGTTAATAAATTAGAGTTTTTTTCGCTTTGGAAACTTTTTTTTTGTTATATATATGTTTTTAATGCTTTTCTTAAAGTTTTTTTTTATATTTCAATTTTTATATATGTGTGTGTGTGTGTGTGTGTGTGTGTGTGTGTATTTTAATTAAAAAAGTGAAAAAAATTGCATTACATCATTTTTAGGGGTGTTTTTCATGATTTTCTATAAAGAAATGATGATCTTCTAAGTAATAAACCAATGATGATCTTATAAGTAATAGTTAAAAGAATTGTATTTTTAGTGTCCTATTGAAAATTGTTCACATTGTCTTAGTCTAAGTCCTAAACGAGCTATACTCACAACCTTTAAAAATAATTTTCTCTAAGTAGCATTGGTCTTTGATTTAGGTACAGATTTTAAGGATTTTGTAGTAATGGTATTTTGTTTATAATGACATGATTGAAAATTGTTGAAATTTTAAAGGAATTTTTTGTATTCATCATATTTTATTTTAAATGCATAGTTGAAAAATGTCATAATTTTAAGGTTTTTAAGAGTCATGCTATTTGATTTTTAATGCCATGGTTGAAAATTGTTTCAAATTTAAGGTTTGCCATGATAATGGTTTTGGTTTTTAATGACATGTCTAAGAAATGCTATATTTTTAACCCTAGGAAAAGAGGGTGGTGCAACATCACCACTTTTTCATTTTGAGATGTTTTTTCATGTTTTCTTCTACAAAAATAGAGATTTTTTGAGCTAGAGTTCTCATTTTGTAGTTATAGTTCTCTTTAAATTGGTAAAATTATTAATTATGACTATACTCTTTTTCATTAACAATATCCCATGGTTTCAACATCTTTGAAAATATGATTTTGATTGAATCTATTTTTGAGTACATTGTAAGATCATCCAATAGACAAATCCATTATAGTTAATGACACCATGAAAGGTAATATCTGTTTATATCTAGAAAGTAGTGTCAACATCGATTAGACTAATAAACATCCTTTTGTACGAAAAGTTTCCCCATTTCATTTTAAGAATAGTTTTAATATTATCTTCCTCGACTCCCAAGACATGATGTTCTCTTGGAACCATTAAGGAAACGATTTTGGATCCCTATATGAGTTGTCAGATATGATCTATTGGTGAGACTGAATAGTTTTGTTTTTCATAAGATTTATAAAAATAAAAACATAAGAGAACCTCACGAGTATGTTTACTAAGTATCATTAGATTGACTAACAAAGATCAGTGTTAAACTTGAAAACTAATTTTATCATATAGATTTTTCTCTAGCACCTCATTTAGTTGGGGTTCTAGAAAAATATGTATTTTGCATATGTTTTTCTTGAAAAGGATTGAAATTCTTATTCATAAGAATTGTATGTTGGATGATATACCTAATTTATTTTTCATATCACCATATGCCTACAAAATACCATCCCAGTCTCTTGTAATAAGATCAAATATAAGCTTGCTTTATTTTTCAAAACATCTAGTCTTTAAATTTACATTTTTGGGATTCTCTTTTATTCCTATATTTATCGCCCAATACCATATTAATGTTCAACTATTATTTTTAACATTAGATGATTATTTAAACTTGTCCTTCAAATAAAATAATATTTTAAATAATTTCAAAATTCACGAGATTATGCTGCAATGTGTATTATTGATTTAGTTATCTCTACTTTATTATTTTCAAATTTTATAATACTGCTCACCATCAATGGTTGCTTCTTGAAAGTTTCTTGCCTTGTGAGGAATTTAATGATCAACATAACACTTTTAAAAAAAACTCACTTATGGAACTCAAGATATATGAATAAATTCAATTGAAAACATGCTTTCCCTAAAGTTATTCATTAGAGCTAATGATCCGAATCTTGGGGGAGGCCCCGAAGATCTAAAAGATTGAAATGGATTTTGGGGGAGGCCCCCAAGATCTAAAAATTTAAAATTGCGAGAAAAAAAAAGAGTAGAATTCCCAATAAACAAAACCACAAAGAAACTTTTTTTTTAAATGGAGAATAACTGTAATAGCGACATTGTGATGGACAGATTTTGATTTTACAAAATGTGACTTGTTACTTATAGTATTTTTTAGTTACAATACCATGGGTAAATTCCATGGGTGGATGTCACAATACCACGGGTGAATGAATACCATGGGTGGATAAATACCATGAGTGGATGCCACTTACAATACCATGGGTATATTCCATGGGTGGATGAATAACACAGGTGGATGAATACCATGGGTTGGTGCCATTTTCCATTCAGATCATTCTTCCCTGCTTAAGAAGAAATGGTCCCCATTGCATGAAGGTCCCACATGCAAAGTCTTTGTTGGATATGAAAAGCCACTGAAGAGAAGGGTTTTATGTGGTTAACCCATAACCATGATGAACAAAGATCTGATGATAAATATACCTTGTAATGCTTGTGACCAACTGTGATACTGACAGTGTGCATCCTAGCAAATGGACTTCGATGAAGTGTGGGTTTGTGGATGGCCCATAACGATGATGAATGAAGATCTGAGGGTGAAAATACCCTGTAATGTTTGTGACCAACTGTGATACTGACAATGTGTGGCCTAGCAAATGGACTTTGATGAAGTGTGGGTTTGTGGATGACCCCTAGCAAATGGATTTCGATGACAAGGATTTTGTGCAGTTGGCCCATAACCATGATGTTGGTTGTTGATGAAGTAGCAGGTGCCTACATAGCCTCGGGTGGGAGGGAACGTCTCCAAAGAACCCAAGTTGAATGTTTCTATGCTGAGATTGATGAATGTGAAGCAAGTGCCTACTAAGGCGGGTGGGAGGGCACGTCTCCAAAGGGAACCCGCTACGAATGCTACTCCAAAATTAAAATGGAGATAACTTGGTCAATATAACTCAAAATATTTATTATAACCTATTTTTAGAAACATAAGTACCATTTTGCATCTTCCCATCTATTGGAAATCATTATCTGGACACTCTAGAATCTCAGATTCACGCTGCAACTTTTCCGTTGTCACAAAAGTTCTAAAAAATAGCTAATTTTATATCAGTGATACCTCCTACATTCGAACTCTGATTTGAACCTTTTTTTTTTTTGAAATTGAGTGATTTTTTGAGAGGAGCTCAGACCGACAATCACTTTTCTAAAATTCTACACAAATATTGCAAAAAAGGATAGGAGAGCCGCCGTCCATGAATTGTCATCAGAAACATTTATGTAACATAATTGATTTTAAATTAGCGATATCTCCCTCATCCAGACTCTGATTCGACCAATTTTTTTTTTTGAATTTGGGTATTTTTTCTCAAGGAATATAGATCTGTTATTTTTTTTGTAATTTTTTCACCAAAAATTTCAGATCTGATCTACAAACTCGCTGCACAAAAACATTCCTGCAAAAAAAAAAAATGAAAAAAGAAAAATTCTTCCCACTTGGCCCAAGAAAATGCTTTGTGGAAGATGTAGCATGTGCCTGAAGTTTGTTGAATATTGCTACAAAATTTGAAACTAAAATATGAATCAAACCCTCATTCCCATGGGATCATAACGTGCTTTAATACCACTGATCGGGATCTTAGGGGGATGCCCCCAAGATCTAAAATATTGAAATAGATATTGGGGGGGGAGGCTCCCAAGGTCTGAAAATAAAAAATTTCCAGAAGAATAACAGGAGAATGCCCAATAAACAAAACCACAAATTTTTTTTTATTAAAACGGAGAATAACTGTAAAAGCTACATTGTGGTGGACAAATTGTCCTTTTACGAATGCGACTTCTTACTTATAGTCTTTTTCAATTGCAATACCATGGGTAAATTCCATGGGTGAATGAATATTATGGGTGGATGTCACAATACCATGGAAAAATACCATGGGTGAATGAATACCATTGGTAGATGCCACTTATAATACCATGAGTGGATAAATATCATGGGTGGATGCCACTTACAATACTATGGGTAAATTCCATCGATGGATGAATAACATGGGTGGATGAATACCATGGGTTCATGCCATTTCCCTTTCGGATCAGCTAACCTAGAGGAAACATTAACTAAAGAACCAACCACTATTTTTTTGAAAGTGAGGAAAATACAAATGTTCAAAGTTTCAAAGCTATCCATTACCCTACATACTTCTTCTTGATAATTTTTTAGTTGTAAGGAGTTACATTATATAATGTTCTTTATTTTCCTGACAATTATCTCATAATCCTAAAATACTTTTATTTTTCTAATTTTTAAATCCATAGTAAAATTTTAAGCCCTATGTAACACACTCAAACAAATTATCCCTTTTATGTATACTTAACCTAAATATAAAAGTGTAACCAATTCTAAATTCAAAAGGGAATCATGTCCACATTGTAGGTTTTAACCCCGTACAGAAACTACTTGCATAAAAAAATTTAAAACACAGAAAATAAACAATGTGATAGAATAACACATAAAACACATATACATAGAGATTTTCCCTTGGATCCCAAAATCGGGACTACCAGATTGATTTTTTATTATGTTCCTTTCAATGTTACAATACATATTTATACATGCCAAAGCATCCAATACTATGGACAGAAAACCATTGCGTCCAAAACCATGGTCCGAAAACCATCGCATCCGAAAACATGGACGGAAAACCATTACGTCCAAAATCATGTGTGAAAACCATGCAAAAAACCATAGGTAGGTCTGCCAACCTAATATAGGGTCCAAAAAAAAATTCCCTGTGGTGCTGCCACGGACCCCGTAGAGGGTGTATACCCACCTCCCCATGTCCCCCCCACTACACAATTGGCGCAATGAAGGGGGGGCTCTGTCCCCCCCTTCTAACCCCCCGATGAACTGCGTCAGCTAGTCATGGAAATAATATAACACAACCCAACATTCTCCCACTTGTTGTTTTCTTTCCACATGGGGCCACTGGAGAGCGTAGTCAATTATCCAACCCTACAACACCCATTTTTTCACTACACCAAGATAACTTCTCAGAGCTCACATATTTTGTCAATACATCTGTAGTATTCTTCAAAGTGTCCACCTTTACCAGCAACACCTTTTTGTCTTCTATCATATCCCTCACAAAGTGATACTGAACATCAATGTGTTTTGTCTTTGAAGGGTAAGCAGGATTCTTTGCCAAGAAGATTGCACTTTGGCTATCATAGTCTATCCTTATAGCTCCCTGCACTAACCCCATACCTGAACACAATCTATGCAACCAAACTGCTTCCTTGCTTGCATGAGTGGCTACCATGTATTCTGCCTCTGTAGTTGATAGTGCCACTAGAGATTGTTTCTTACTCATCCAACTCACTACACCTCCAAATAGGTTAAACACATACCCACTTGTAGATCTTCTATGATCCAGATCTCTAGCCCAGTCTGCATCAACAAAGCCATGAATATCCAAAACTTTGTCCAATCCTGGTCTTCCTTGGTAGCACAAACCATAATCACTAGTGCCACGCAAATACTTGAAAACCCACTTCACTATTGTCCAATTCTACTTCCCTGGTTTTGACATAAACCTGCTCAATACTCCCACTACATGTGCAATGTCTATTCTAGTATAGACCATCGCATACATCAAGCTACTGACTATACTTGCATATGGAACACCGGACATGTCCTCTTTCTCTTCTTGTGTCTTGGGACACTATTGAACAAATAACTTCACACCTACAGGAATAGGAACCTTCACCAATTTACTATCCTACATATTAAACCTCTGTAGTATTATCTCGACATACTTTCTTTGGTTTAACCAGAGCTTTGTCTTTGCCTAGTCCCTTTTAATTTCCATGCCCAAAATATAGTTTGCAGCACCAAGATATTTCATGTCGAATTTGGAAGAAAATTTGGTCTTCAAATCCTAGATAATTTGTTTGTCATTTCCAATCAGCAACATATCATCCACATACAAGACTAGATAAATAACATGGTCACCAATTAATTTAAAATACACACAGTGATCTGCTTTTCTTCTGGTGAAGCCAAGTCCCCTTATAAATGTATCAAATTTATGATACCACATCCTTGGTGACTATTTTAACCCATACAGAGACTTCTTTCACTTGCATACCAGTTCTTTCTTACCCTTCACCGCAAAACCTTCAAGTTGCTTCATGTAGATCTCCTCTTCCAGACCCCCGTGAAGAAATGTTTCCTTCACATCCATCTATTCTACCTCAAAATCAAAAGCAGCAGCAACAGATAAAAGTAATCTAATAGAAGCTACCTTGGCAACAAGGGAAAAAATATCACCAAAATCAATTCCTGACACCTGGGAATAACCTTTTGCTACCAACCGAGCTTTGTATTTCTCCACTTTCCTTCTGCATTTGTCTTCTTCTTGAACACCCATTTGCTGCCAATGGGTTTCGTTCCAGATAGCAACTCCACTAGATCCCAAGCCTCATTTTCGTGCAAAGATGCAATTTCATCAACCATGGCCTCTTTCCATAGTTTTCCATCCTTTGAATCTACTGCTTCCTTCATAGTTTTGGGATCATCATCAATAATAGATAAAGAAAAATTTGAATAAAAGTAGATGGACTATACCTTTCTAGTTTCCTTCTTTCTCAAACTGATCTTCTCACACCCGGAGTTTTTGGCTCTTCACCTTCTGATTCCTCCTCAGCTACAGAGTCTAATTCTTCCTCCTTTAGCTCAAACTCTATCTTCCTAGGTTCCTTTTATGGGACTTCATGTTTAATAGCATCTTTCACCTCTTTGAATATCACATCTTGATTGTACACAACCTTCCTTGTTACTAGGTTCCACAGCTTATAACCCTTTAAACCATCCTTATACCCAATAAAGATGCACTTTTAGATTTACTTTTCAACTTGGTTCTTTTCTCCTTTGGAACATGTACATATGCATCACATCCAAATACCCTGAGATGTGAAAGAGAGGGTTTCTTACCAGTCCATACCTCTTGTGGAGTCTTATCCTCCAACATTGATGAAGGTGATCTATTGACCAAGTAACATGATATCTCCACCACCTCTGCTGAGAATTCTTGTCCTAACCCTGCACCACTGAGCATGCTTCTTCCCCTTTCCATCAACGTCTTGTTCATTCTTTCTGCAACTCCTTTTTTCTTAGGTGTATATGGAGTAGCCTTTCTTCATGCTATACCACACTTCTTACAGAATTTTTCAAATACCTTACTGCAAAACTCTCCATCGTTATCTGTCCTCAACACCTTTATCTTCTTCTCTATCTGGTTTTCCACCAGAGCCTTAAATTCTTTAAACCTGTCAAAGACTTCATATTTCTTCTTAACGAAATATATCCATGTATTCCTTGAGAATTCATCTATAAATGATACATAGTACACAAACTTATCCAGTGATGGAACCTTCAGAAGTCCAAACACATCACTTTCCACAAGATCTAATATATGTTTCACCTTCTTACCACCAGAGGGGAAACTTACCCGATTCTACTTCCCATATACACAATTTTCATAGAAATCAAAATCCAGAGAGCTATTAGTCATACCTTCTACCATACCTTTACCATGAAGTATTCGAAGGCCCTTCTCTCCAA
>APFE031390861.1:96353-126820 GCA_000404065.3 Pinus taeda | reverse complement strand
CCCGGAAGTGTTCTAACCCTTCCACCTTGCAACTTCAACTTTACTTTTCCGCGACCAACGATTCTAGCCTTCCTATAATCCCCTAAGAAGACATCACCACCATCATATTTCTCATACTTGCAGAACCACTCTCTATGGAGAGTAAAGTGAAAGGATGCACCTAAGTCAATCAACCATGCCTCATGATCTACATGCATACTTGAAGTAGCCAAGTACACATCCCCACCTTCATCTGAGGTGGTTTTCACCTTTGCAAAAGGAGAATCATCAGATCCCTTTCGTTTGTCAGGAGCTTTAGATTTACAATCCCTTTTGTAGTGGCCTTCCTTTCTACATTTCTAGCACACCACCTTTACAGGTTTTCCTGGAGATTTAAATCTCCCTCTAGATTTAGATCTCCCACTCGATGACTTATTTTTGTTTCTGTTCTTGGACTGTCCTCATACAGACAAGGCATCACCATTCATGCTCTCCATATTTTTCCATCTCATCTCCTCCGTCAGTAAGGATGGGAATATTTCATCAAACTGCAAGGCAGTTACATTGCAATCTATTGCAATAACCAGACTGTCCCACGAATCTGGTTGAGAACACAACAAATTAATGCACTTATCTTCATCTGAAATTTTAATATCAAAAGATAATAACTGACTTACCATAGTATTAAATGCATTCAGATGGTCTATCACCAAGTCTCCATCTTTAATCCTCAGGTTATGCAGCTTTTTCTGTACGAACAGTTTATTCACCAGAGACTTAGATTGGTACAAAGTCCCTAACTTGTCCCACAAAGCCTTATTTGTAGTTTCCCCTGATACCTTCAGTAATACTAAATCTGAGACACATAATCATATTGTGCTATTTGCCTTCCGATCCAACTTCTCCATTCTTCATCGGACACTCCCATTGGTTTAATACCTAGATCTACCGTGATCCACTGATCTTTATCCACCAAAAAATCCTCCATCTTCAGTTTCCATAACTCAAAACTCTGACCATTAAATTTATTGATCTCTATCTTCCCACTACTCACCATATTCTTTCACCACCATAATTGATCCCGCAGATCTCCCACTGAATACGGTCTACCACAAGCCTGAGCGAAACCCCTCAGCAACAAAGGCGTCCCCTTGAAGCCAAAACAACTCTGATACCAAATGTAGGTTTTAACCCTGTACAGAAACTACCTGCATATGAATTCTAAAACACAGAACATAAACAATGTGAGAGAATAACACATAAAACACATACACAGAGAGATTTTCCCTTGGATCCCAAACTGGGACTAGTCATGGAAAGAATATAACACAACCCAATACACATCATGGTTGCACCAAAATATATTGTGTTATATATTATTGACATCAATTTATCATTGTAATATGAAAGAGAAATAAGATATAATAACATCAAGTATCTAATGATAAATGAACATTAACTATATATACCTTGGGGTATAATGATAAATGGACATTAACTATATATACCTTGTAGTACAATGGGGTGCAACCCTTCACATGAACAGGACGTCCTTTTGCATTTATAATACATAAGTAAAATTAAATATTTAAGTTAATTATACTAAAAAAATGGTAATATACTTACACCCTATCCAATATTTTAGTATTTAGTGATATTATTAGTATAATCTTATTTTAATTTATATGAAACAAAACTATGCTTACTACAAGGACTAGTAAGAAGGAAACATGTTGTAGCTCCTTCATGGGATTTGAAGCGATCAAAGAACAATCTCCAAAGGTTAGGGATTATTCTAAGATTAGCTTTATTCACATTATTTATACTGGGAAAAGTGTTTGCATTACTTGCATTACTTATACTATAATTTATTTATGGAAGATTTTCATATTCTAGAGAAAATTCAAAATGCTTGTTTCAAAAATAGTGGAAGTTTTACGAACACAATTATTAGTCCCTGCCTGGGACTATTAGCGATCGATCGATCACTGATAATCAATTAATTGTTCTTTTGACCAAAATATTTTATGCTTTCCCAAATTTTATCCAAAGTTTTCGATGGCAATTTAGCATCCTAGACAATTTGTCCAAAGTTTTGTTTTTGACCTCTTATTGGAAACTTCACGCATATCGAGGGAAAATACACCTGCAAGGTTTTTCTCATCCAAAGTTTGAAAGGAACTAACATATTTCAAAAAGAATATCCTAACTTTATGTATCAAACACTTCGAGTAATATTGTTCTTTCATGTTATTAATCGATTAAGTGTATGTTGCATTTTAGCCTAAGTTTTTTGTACGTATTCTGAGTGTCCTGCATGCAGGACAGATGTTTGCATATGGTGGTTCAACTGGGCCAGATGTTTGTTTCGCTAATTCAATGTATTTCACAGAGCCCTGCCGCAAAGCCCGGGATATTTTATTTCAGGGGTAGAGAGTTCCGGGGCTGGAGGAGTTGTAGGAGCAGAGTTTTCGGGCCAGAGAAATAGCACAAGCGCCCTCTTTCTAAGTGTTTTCCTGCCTTTTGCTTCACATTTACATGGCTTTTCCAGAGCTAACAAACCCAGATTTGCTTCAGTAAGCCTTTTGAGGCCCTATTTATTTGTTAGCAGAGAAAAAGGACTTCTACGGTTTTGGCCTGTCTTTTTACACTGACTTCGTCATCATCTATTCGGGTTTTCTGTATCTTTTCTGAACAGTGTGCTTTTTGTGTCTTTTTTTCCTAATTTTCACTGTTTGCAGGTACTTGTATTTTCTAGTTAGGCTGAAGTTGAATACTTCTGAGAGATTTGGGAATTTAAATTTTATCATTTTCTGATTTCTACTTTTAGCGTGGTGAGGAGTATACTCCGGGTCACGTATGCTTTTAATTGTGTTGCAGATGCAGTCATTTTGTGTTTTCTGTGAATATGAAGAGATTGTTTGTTTGATTATGTCCAGGTTGAAAATTTTTACCCTGAGTGAGATATGATTTTATGATGTATATAGCTGAATATTTGGTCCGTCAGAATCAAACATGTATTTTACTTTTCGGGGAAAAATGTAAATATAACTAATAAATTTGTTTATATTTTTAAGTTTGTTTGTTGGTTAGTTGTGTGTTGTTTCTTTATTACCTATCAAACATTAAATCAGAGGGGCTTTTTTCCCGAATAATCTTGCTCAAGGGTAGGTCGAACCCTGGAAAATTGTCAGCTGCACCGAACCTTTTCAAACGCAGAGCCGAAGAGCTCCCCTATTTTATGTTACTGATAAGGAATATCGTTTAGTACCTCTTCCTTTGCTTTAGGCCACACTTTCCATGGTTCTGTTGGGTCTACGTAGTTTTAATTTTTAAATACATTTCAATATATATAGTATTTAAATACATTTCAATATATATCTACTATATTTAGAGAGTTATAATGCATTCCAATTTTTAAATAGAAAAATATATATTTACAATATATAATATACTATGTATATATACATACATTTCAATATATATATATATATATATTATAATAACAGAGTTATATTCATTTCAATATATAATTAGAAAACTTTCCATATATTTGTTTTTATTTAAATTATTTATATACAATAAATGTTTTTTAAAATTATTATTACAATTACAATATATATATTTTAATATATACATTACAATGTCAGGGGCAGAGAGTTTCGGGGCTGGAGGAGTTTCACGAGCAGAGTTTTCGGGCCAGAGAAATAGCACAGGTGCCCTCTTTGTAAGTGTTTTCCTGCCTTTTGCATTTACATGGCTTTTCCAGAGCTAACATACCCTGATTTGCTTCAGTAAGCCTTTTGAGGCCCTAGTTATTTGTTAGCAAAGAAAAAGGACTTCTACGGTTTTGGTCTGTCTTTTTACACTGACTTCATCATCATCTATTCGGGTTTTCCGTATCTTTTCTGAACAGTGTGCTTTTTGTGTCCTTTTTTCCTAATTTTTGCTATTTTCGGGTACTTGTATTTTCTAGTTAGGCTGAATTTGAATACTTCTGAGAGATTTTGGAATTTAAAGTTTATCGTTTTCTGATTTCTACTTTTAGCGTGGTGAGGAGTATACTCCAGGTCACGTATGCTCTTAATTGTGTTGCAGATGCAGTCAGTTTGTGTTTTCTGTGAATATGAAGAAATGGTTTGTTTGATTATGTCCAGGTTAAAAATTTTTACCCTGAGTGAGATATGATTTTATGATGTATATAGCTGAATATTTGGTCCGTCAGAATAAAACATGTATTTTACTTGCCGGGGAAAAATGTAAATATAACTAATAAATTTGTTTATATTTTTAAGTTTGTTTGTTGGTTAGTTGTGCATTGTTTCTTTATTACCTATCAAACATTAAATCAGAGGGGCTTTTTTCCCGAATAATCTCGCTCAAGGGTAGGTCAAACCCTGGCAAATTGTCATCTGCACCGAACCTTTTCAAACGCAGAGCCGGAGAGCTCCCCTATTTTATGTTACTGATAAGGAATATCGTTTAGTACCTCTTCCTTTGCTTTAGGCCACACTTTACATGGTTCTATTGGGTCTACGTAGTTTTAATTTTTAAATACATTTCAATATATATAGTATTTAAATACATTTCAATATATATCTACTATATTTAGAGAGTTATAATGCATTTCAATTTTTAAATAGAAAAATATATATTTACAATATATAATATACTATGTATATATACATACATTTCAATATATATATACAAAGTTATATTACATTTCAATATATAATTAGATACTTTTTAGATATATTTGTTTTTATTTACAATATATTTATATACAAATATAAATGTTTTAATTAATTTTTATTATTACAATTACAATATATATTTTAATTATGCATACAATGTTTTTAATAACCAGATTACGTCACTAGCTATCCGAGCCATTTGATATGTTTGTATTATACGGTCTCGGTATCTAATTTCACTCTTTTTTTAAATACTTCGTTTACAAAAGTAGCTCTTCCTCTATCTGCATGTGTTTTATGTGTGATCAGTTGTTTTTAATCAATATTCCTGGTAATTTGAATACTGCTGCCATGTTATAATTTATGAGCGATCGATTGCCGGCCGCACCCAGCCATATGGAGAGTCTGATTGATGCTTCTCTCCAGGCTGAAGGAGGGAAGGAAGAACGAACTCTTCAATCCGCTCTTCCTTTTTTCATTAATACCTCTTCCTTTGCTTTAGGCCATTTGTAGGGGTCATTTCAACATCCATTCATAGCCTCAAATGCCAATTTTCCATTAAGAATTAAGAATTAAGAATAGACTATCATCTCCAGTTAAGATAGACCTCTGTTAATATAGACCTGTATTTTAATATACATAAATAATAATTAGATTAAATACCTAATTTATTCCCTTTTCTATTTAATGTGTTGGTTTCATTTTCTTCGTGGATATGGTAACATGATTTTATGGTAACACGAGTTTACAGAGTACATAGGCTAGAAGGGCCCGCCTCCTTAATTTTCGATCTCTGTTATTAAAACAAAAAACTTGATTTAAGGAGATAAATCTATCTGAACTATTTGAAATGGCTAATATAAATACCTTTGAGAAATATTTGGCTGGGTAGCAAATGCATTTGATTATAATACGGAGAGCGTATTCAAATTTCCCAGATGTTTCCCTCCTCAATGCCTGCAAATTGAGTAATTGTAAGGATGTTTTGTTCCGACAGGTGGAACAACACGGTTGGTTTTTATGTCATTCATAGAGGGGGACTAATCGAGACTGAGGCAAGGAAGCAACTTATAGAGTCTGAGTGTAGTGCAAGGCCAGACACCGGAGCGTGAGAAATAACTCCTCAATGAGAAAATTGAAAAAGTTTTGTCATCTTACGTGTCCTCTTACCACTTTGGCATGCGAGCAAGTATTCGATCAACCAACTTTGATCTTTATTACGTATTAATTAAGCATTTGGGTATGTCTAATAGCATTTAACGAGTTGAACTAATGCTAACATTAGTTTAACACGTTCTATAATGCAAAAGAAATAAATGATTATAATATATGGTTTTGTTATACTGTTACGAGATACCTACAGTAACAACTTTAAAACTTTAATGATCAACAATTAAAAATAATGTCAACTCCACCCTTTTAATTACTATACAGTAGTGCCTACAAGACTAATAGCATTAATACATATTATAAAATAACAATTTGTGTATCAATGAGCTAATTTCACTATCTAACTTTAATATTATAAAATAATTTAATACATCATACCTCCTTAGCTGTCAAGTGCTTAAGTGGAAAATAGTGTTCTAGAACGTTTCATTTTAACTTTAATTTTTTTTATCCTTTTTACAAAAGAAACGTAGAAAAAGAATTCTCATACGGCTGAATGATTTTAATATCGTGTCAAATTATTTGCAGGGGCCACTTTGGTGGTTGATACGTTGAATTCAACCTAATCCAATATTTCTTACTTTAAAAATTGGCTTTGCTTGTGTGTGAAAGTAAATTCTAAACCACGCATCCACAAGTAGTATAACTGTAAATCATCATAATCCAAATCAGATAAAGAATATTGTGGAATATCAATTATATATATATATATTTTAAGTATATTCTCGATGATGGAAAAAAATATTTAAGAGAAGTAATTGAAAGCTAAGTAATGTTCAAGGCAGTCTCATGTTTGAGGCGCCATGCTCTCCACCTTAAAAAATAACCATGCGGCGTCGGCGTCAATACCAATGAATTTCACCAAACGAACTTAGCACTTCAATAAATAATCAGGGAATGGATCAAAAAGTTTGACACATGTTTTTTTACCACGGACACGAAGTTGTTTTTTCTATATCCAAAACGTTTTTAGAAGGGCATAAATCCAAAGTTACTGTAGCGAATGTCTTTCCAAGATCCTTTCCACATGTCTTGTAAGGACCTTTCCACATGTCCTTTTGCATGCATGCAACATTAGTATTGTAAGCTCTAGTACTGTAAATAACACCATCCTTAGCCGGTGCATACCCAAGAGAGCAGTGCACTGATTTTCACATTTCAAGACATTGTTGCTCGAACTTTGGCTTTGAGAGCCAGCAAAGGAGACATGTCTTGCAAGGACCTTTCCACATGTAATTTTGCATGCATGCAACATTAGTATTGTAAGCTCTAGTATTGTAAATAACACCATCCTTAGCTGGTGCATACCCGAGAGAGCAGTGCGCTAATTTTCACATTTCAAGACATTGTTGCTCGAACTTTGGCTTTGACAGCCAGCAAAGGAGACATTGTTGTTGCAACTTGAGGCTTTGAGAGCCAGCAAAGGAGAGGTGCAATGATTGGCCTCGAGTTTCTCCATCAATTTCATGAAGTTTACTGTAAACTTATTAAATCTTGCTTCCTTATTTCCTATAATCTATGTAGCTTTCTCGTTTTCAGGTCTAGTTTCCCTTCTTGCATGCCGGTCTTTCTCACTGGGCTTGTATTTTGTGTTGCTTTCTCGTTTTCAGGTCTGGATTCCCTTTTTGCATGAAATCCTTCTACCTCATAAAAGGGCTAATGGAAGCATTGTAGAAAGTGGAATTTGGGTGTTGTCAATGCCAGGTAAGAGTTGTAGAATTATGAAATTTTGTTTCAAAATTTGCCTGTGTTTTCTTTTTATTTTACGTCATTTTATCTAGTTTGTAATTTTTTTAGCTGGAGGACTTACTTATCGATGGGCTGGCTAAGAAATAGGGATAGGTATTTTCATTTTTTACGTCAATTTGTGAGAAAGAATAGGAATCGGAATTTGTGAGTAAAGATTTTATAGGAGTATAAAAAGTCATGCAGAGATAAAGTCTATATGAACGAAGAAGATAAAGTCTATAACATTTCTCTTTTAAGGCTTTTTGAAATATAAAACATTAGCCTATTAACTCGACCACCCCTGTGGGTCTTTTCGGCTACACCTGTTCACCACTCTTAAAGCAATTCGTCCCTAAGATGCATCATGATTAGGTCCTTCTTGCGATGCCTTCCATCTGTCAATCTTGAAATACTTTTTCCTATCGGATTCTTCCCAATACAGATCGTTTTCTGATGTGGTTCTATGCCTCACATATTAACAGGAAGTGTTCGATCTCTACTTCTTGACTCGCATACGTGGCAAATATTCTTTGAGTTCCCTCCGAACTGTCTCACATTTTAACTTTTGTGAACTTGTTCTCACTTAAGTAGATATGTGTTTCCCCTACACGGTATATTTAATTTTAAACATTCTTGTATCTTGACTGTGCAAGACGGTTTAAACTAACTAACGTGGCATTGTTGCTTTTTTCTCCGATTTGCCTCTTCTGTAGCTGCGCTGTTTGTAGCTTTTCATCTCCCTTGTCTATTGGGATTTTTTTTTTTTCAACTTTTAATTCATTTTCTGCATAGGATTTACCAATTCCTTCTTAGAAGGACTCGTTAGATTTTACATATTGGTTGCCATCCATTTCAGCCACCCTTTCCCTATAAAGTATTATCTTCCTTATCACCTTCTGCTCATGAGGGTATAGACTTGTTTCTGCTAACATGATTTCATATGTGTAGAGGCTTTTTTTTGGAGGCATGATATCATTCTGGGTAATTGATTTTATTAGGACGGGACGAAACTATGGATTTTAGAGGTAACATATGTCATATAACTCAAGAGATACTGCATAATATTATGAGATCCTTTTAAGAACAAATTTGATAGTTTCGTATGGGCTTGTAATTGTGTATACACGCCTTGAGTGGTCGAGGGGACAGTTGAGAGTTATCCGGAATACCTGTGTTTAGCAATACTGGTACTTGCTTACTGCAAGGATGCTGTAATCCATACATCTACCACTGACATCTGCGGTCACCTTCCATTAACTTCTACTATCTCTAAATTTGAATTAAATGTCACTTAGTACTTGGAGTATATTTTCAGTTTTATTTGATGTCCAAACATTGCTTGGAAAAATTGAGAGCCATCCCTTCAATTTCCTTTTGAGGTATTGATGCCATTTTGAAATGCAAGAAGCTTCAAATCGAGAAATCCAAACATAGACATTTCAACTGCATATTGCATATTTGTTTAATAACTTGTAATTAGTTTTTATAAAATCAAACGGTTCATCGGATTAAATGTTTTCTTGCTTTTTTTCTTTAAACAAACAAATTCACAAGCTACAACCGGTGTTTAAAAAAATAAATTAATAATGACTTACAATGCCTCGAACTGAAAGGAAATATGACTTAGGAGCGAGTATTGATTTCCCATTGGACATTGCCCATGGAAATACGACCTAAAAATAAAGTGGATCGTCGTGAGAGATGAGATATACCCATCTTATTTTTCGATGTCCTGGGTTCAGAATGTAATGTATCGGATCACTGCATGGCTAGGATTCGACCAAGTGAAGACCCGACAAACAAATGGCATGGAAAATAAGTCAATTATCGATGGGTAAGTTAATTTTGATTATTACAGTATAATTATTTAAAAATTTTAATTCTGGATCTAGATTTTTTTCCGGTATGAAAAAAGCGGTATATTTATTCCAAAAATTTACATAAACTTCATGTTGCAGCATCATATACAGCAGCATATATCAGCCGTTCAGAATCTGATGCAAGTCCCTTAGACTCCACAATCATACATATTGTCATTATATCTAGTTATCCAGTCTATATGCACAGATTCTAAGTATATTTACATAATATTCAAAAGGTAGAAATGCTAATTATTCCTAGTTCATTATGCAAATTCTGTAATAAGCAAGATATTATGAGAAGATAGAAATAGTGATTTCTATAGATAGAGAGCAAAAAAAACTAGTGATAAATCATTAGTACAAACAAAATTGGAATCAGGGAGAAGGTGAATTAGGTGAATTTATCTTGGTAGTGGCATACTCCGACATCCATGTAAGAGTTTTCCATCTTGATTTCGATATGCATCTCATCCAGCGTGTCCTGTAGTCCTTGCTTTGAAATTCCGTCATCCTACCTTTCAAACGATGGTAGAATCCAACGTCACTAGCTTATCTGAGCCATTTTTATATGTTGTATTATCTACGGTCTCGGTCATCTTATTTTCACTTCTCTTTGTTTAAATACTTCATTTTCAAAAGGTATCTCCTTCCTCTATCTTCATGTGTTTTATGTGTTGATCATGTTGTTTTTAATCATTTCCCTAGTAATTTGAATTACCTGCTGTCATGTTATAATTTGTTGAATCTCTATTTTCGATAGTTCTTGTAATCAAACTCTCATTAATTTCGTGTTTTCTTACCTTTGTTGAATCTCAACATGTTTCCAGAGTACGTGAACTTTGCTTTCTCAATATTCTTGGTTGATCTAAAGACTATTATGTGTAGGTATTGTATCTTAGAGCTAGAATTTGGGTTTATTTTGGTTCCATTCATTTTCCTACTTTAATTTGTGAATGTCAACATGGTATTAAGAGTAGGTGTGAACCTTACCCTCTTAATATATTTGGTTGATTTGAAAATCGTTGAGTATAGGTATCATATTTTGCAATGCAGAAGTAGGGTTTTATATGATCATTATTTTCTAAGGGTCTTTTCGAGGATTCTAGAAGCCTCATATATCAGCAGAATTATCCTGATTCTTTCATTAAGAAGACTTTGACCACCAACTCTACCATAGGTAAGGAACCCAATGGCATCTTGTTATCTATCACTCTGTATGGTGTAGACAATATCTTGGGCAACAAGTGACTTTTCTATCTCTCAGAATCCATTTGTTGTGTTGGTTTAATTGTAATGGTAGCATAAGGTGGTTCCTTGTGTATTTATTTTCAATAACTTTCCCTTAAATGAACATTCTTTCATCCATTTTTTTTCATTTCTATACATATCTTCGGTATTTGATTCCAACCATTTGAAAACTATTATTTGAACTCAAGCCACTTTGTTGATTGTTTATTAACAGTATGAGAATGAGTGTTTTGTGTGCTAATCATCTTAGAATATGAATGCGTATGATAGTTGCGTTAGTGAATTCTATAGCTGTCGCTCCTGTGCTTAAAGCGGTCAATGAGTTTTTGAATATCTAATTCAGTCTCGCCTATCATCTAAGATAAGAGGAGCTTTGTTGGCAACAGAAAGGGGACTGTAATCCATTTATGAGTCTAAATTTCCACCTGTATTTGTAAGTAACAAATTCGATCAAAGATGGGTTTAACCATAGATAGAATTTAATTTTAGGCCCTGAGTGCAATGTGAGGATAATTCAGAAGATATTTTGTAGGGAGGAAGGGCCTAAGCCGAGATAGGGAGAGATGTATTTTAAATCTTCTCAGAGGAAAATCAGTGTTATATCTAAAGCACTTTCACAGGGATAAGGAACTGAATTTCTATTTAGAGGCTTAAACGTAATGAGTCAATTACCTTGCTTGCAATGTGGGATACAATTTTCATCATTGCCACATAGGAGTAAAACAATATGGTCAGCTAATTCTCTGCAAAAATCCTTTGGGTTGTCGATTACCAGTGAGCGAGCTTCCTCTTTTTGTTATTATTGAATTGCTTTGCAAACTCGTGGAATCTATTTCCCTCTATGGTTTTTTTGATGAATTCTTGTCTGCATGGAAGAGCATATGCGCCTCTGAATAGATTTTTGTTCTCTAGTAGAAATCCACTTGGATTCTCAGGTCATCCAAGTTGTTTAGGTCAGCAACAGAGGGAGTTGATTCAGGTGGGTTCCTTTCTATTGCAGTGTAGTCCTATTGACCCTTTGAATAAGAAACCGACCCTCAGCGATTCAGATGATGCAAATATTAAGGGGTCCTGCACTAAACAAGCTACTGTGGATAATTCTTATGGAACTTCTATTTCTGAAGAACTGACCTGGGGGTTAGGAAATGCAAAGCTTGTAGAGGCATATGCTGAATTGCCTACAAAAAATGATTCTAGGTTGAAACTTTTGGTAGAAGAAAGGGCAAAGGCATCCTCAACACCGATATCTTTATTTGAGAAACTGGAGCAATCTCTTGAAGGGTTGAGGAACTCACCTCGACGGAAGGGCGATATCTGGGATGTCATGCTGATGAGTATTTCTTTTGCTGTTTATGTATATATATTATAGAAGATTGTGTGTGCATACTGTATGTGGCAGCCTATGCTTAGACATTAGAGTTGCTTGCATTTGTGCACAATAGTGAGATATTGGCATCATTATCTCATAATTATGACCCATTATTATAAATTAACCTTGACCTCCTGAAATTGTTGCATACATGTCACCATTCAGTCTTCATTTCTTGTAATTCATGCAAAAATGAGAAAATAACAAAATTTCATTGAATATTATGCCACATGGACTCGAATTATCAGCTCCAAGTTTGCAACCTGATTTATTTTTAAGTACAAGAAATTTTGTATTTTCCCTTCTTATTGTAAGTGAAACTCAAAATTACATTCTAATCAACTATGATAGTGTTGTACTCTATTGAAGTCTATTTATATTTTCATGTTCATTTTTCAGTTAGAATTAATAACACAAGAGTTGTGGAAATTATCACATTTACATAAAGAGTAGCCAAGTTGGAAAACATCATTTCCATGTTAACTGAAAAAGTTAACGTCATCTTAGTTAGAATCTATTTTCTTAATTTTCTAAATGTAATATCTTGATCTATTATGGAATTTGCAATGTAGATGTACTTGACAGCTAGATTCTTGATATAGGTACATGGTTTGAATATATTCAAATTCCCGAATAAGGAAAGGATTCATTTTCTAGGTAAAAAATAATGATCCTTGCTGAATCATTAGTTGTAGAGCAAACCAAAAATCAAAAACCCATCACTACTTGGCTAGGATTGTAGGAAACCCTCACTTTCATATTCTACCCATCAAATTACAAGTCATATATGAATGTTAAATGGATATGGCTACACAGAGGATTCAACATGATTGCTTAGGAATGCATTCATTAGTTGCTCTTCCTTTTTTCATTAATACCTCTTCCTTTGCTTTAGGCCATTTGTAGGGGTCATTTCAACATCCATTCATAGCCTCAAATGCCAATTTTCCATTAAAAATTAAGAATTAAGAATAGACTATCATCTCCAGTTAAGATAGACCTCTGTTAATATAGACCTGTATTTTAATATACATTACTTCAATCTTTCTTATATTCTCAGTCTGTAGGATGCGATTTCGTCCACATGAATACTATACATTAAATCGTGTGGGCAGACGGCTTAGGAAGGTTAAATATTTTTATGAGACGTGTGCATCTAAGAGTTAAGGTTGACGAGCAATTGATTTAGCAATTAGAAATATTTGTTTGAAACGTGTGCATTTAACAGTTAACGGTTGATGAGCAGTTGATTTAGCAATTAGAAATATTTGTTTGAAAGGTGTGCATCTAACCGCTAAAGGTTGACTAGCAGTGTATTGAGCAATCTTTTATAATTTTTTTGAGATATGTGCATCCAAGAGTTAAAGGTTAAGTAAGATTTGATTGCGCAATCTTTTCAAAAGCAATATTTTTTTAGAGGTGTGCATCAAAGAATTATTATTATCACTGCAATCAAATAATTAGAATTATTATTGTCGCTGCAATGCATATTGTATTGGGTTTTTGTCCGTTTTTATTTTTAACTAAAAAATACAATACAATATTCTATCTAATTGAAGATGTCATTGATCAATATGTCTTAAGCATTTAAGACCGTCATCCCGAGACCGTCATCCCGCTTAGTAAATGATGTATTGTTGTAGTATTGTTTCTGTTTGGGCTAATTTGAGCTACATTGAATAAGACGATTTTGACTTTTTTTGACTAGTTTTGGACCTGTTCTTGAATCCAGAGTTGAATGGAACACACATTGATATTTTTGTATCATCATTCACCATTGTTGATCACAACTTTTTACCACCAATGACCGTGGGAAAGTTTTGATGTTTGAAAACAATGTTTCTCTCTCTTTTGATTCGGATTTCATTCACCATTGTTGATCACAACGTTTTACCACCAATGACCATGGGAAAGTTTTGATGTTTGAAAACAATGTTTCTCTCTCTTTTGATTCGGATTTTTTTATTGTTTAGGTGGGATTTAACTAATATTTTAAGGCTACATCCATGCTTCTTTGACCAATATAATTGGAGTACTTTAACCATTGACTTAATGCTCTTCCTTTTTTCATTAATTTTATGGGTCATTTCAACATCCATTCATAGCCTCAAATGCCAATTTTCCATTAAGAATAGACTATCATCTCCAGTTAAGATAGACCTCTGGTAATATAGAGTTTTATTTTAATATACATAAATAATAATCAGATTAAATACCTAATTTATTGAACCCTGCATCTAGTAACATGGATTCCCTTTTCTGTTTAATGTGTTGGTTTCATTTTCTTCATGGATATGGTAACATGATTTTACAGAGTACATTGGCTAGAAGGGCTCGCCCCCCTTAATTTTCGATCTCTGTTACTAAAACAAAAAAATTGATTTAAGGAGATAAATCTATATGAACTATTTGAAATGACTAATATAAATACCTTTGAGAAATATTTGGCTGGGTAGCAAATGCATTTGATTATAATACGGAGAGCGTATTCAAATTTCCCAGATGTTTCCCTCCTTAATGCCTGCAAATTAAGTAATTTTAAGGATTTTTTCGAAACTACTGATATGACACTTTTTATTTGTCAATGATTTTTTACTTACCTTCAGAATATCATGACCGTAAAATTGTTTGTAGTATCCGAATGCCGCTCGTAGATGGTTTAGATTTCTCTCACTGAGTAATTTAACAATTGCTCCTTCATCTATTCCAATTCTTCCTTCCCTAGCCCCATAAAGTCTTTTTGCATCACATTTGGCCTGACAAATATTCACATCTCTCGATGGACATCGTTGTGCTTTTGCCAATGCAAAAAGAAGCTGCTTAGGTCACCAAATTCAACCGTAGTTATTCAAAAGCATACAGACATATCTGCAAAATATATTACAAAACTCTGCCAAAAAATCAGAGAGGTCATAAAAAATTAACAAATTGCAACTTTTCCAAAATTCGTACAATTATAAACTTGACTCAGATTTGAAAATTTGGAAAAACTCGCCAGAAGGAAAAATCTGAGAGTTTTCCAACATTATATATAATTATATATATATAGATATATATATATATATATATATCATTGAAATTAATGACGGGTTCCATACCTTTTGGTGAGGCCCAACTGTTTCTTGAGCAATGTCCTCTCCTAAACAAACTTTGTACAGGCGGCAATATGCTTCTCTGATCCGAAGAATTTCAGCCGGTGTGCATGAGCAGAGTGTCTCTGTCAAAGGCCTAAAATCTGGGTACTGGCTCATCAATTCAGTTTTGGCAATAATGGCATCCCTCTCTGCTGCCTTTTTTTATTATGTCTTTCTATTGCCTCCTTTTTCCAAGTTATATTGTTCTCCAAAGCAATTTCTCCATTTCCAATTCCTTATTTATTTATAAATATGACTTGTTGCTAGAAATTTGATAGTTTTTCTGGCAACATAATGCAAGAGTCTATTGTTTTAATATATATATTTTGTTCAAAAAAATCATCTTCACTTTTTGCTAATTTGATCAATATTTTTTGCAAAGCTACAGAAGACAATTGTAGAAGGCAAGTCTGGTAAGCAATTGCAAATCATGGAAGAAATAATAGATGTTGACAGTTGCAAATTCAAATTACAATGCATTTTGCTTGATAGCATTGATACTGTCTTAAAAAGAAATGGTCTTTTTAGATTAAATGCATTTTCATATACTGTAGGAGATTGTCTATTTGACTCATTCGAAATGCTTCTACATTTTCGTTATACTTCAACTAAACTAAGAAATGGGTTAATAGAACATTTCCTTTTTTTCTTAAACAATAATGATGTTGAAGTAATAGAGTCATATGAGTATGAACTAGCACCTGACTTCCTATACGAGTTACATGGAATTAATGATATTGGTACATATCTTCATAGAATGTGTTGTTCTGCATCTACAAATATAAAGGAGTCTGACCAAGGTTTATGGGGTGATACCTTTTGCATACGTTGGTTAGCTAAATGGCTACATATATCAATTGCAGTTTGGTCATTGACAAGAAAAACAAGATATTTTCTTTTTAATCAACATGAAAATACAATTCCATATTGCATTCTCTTTCATGATGCAAATCTTGTTAGTGGTCATTATGAACCATTGCTTTACCAAAAGTTTCGAATACGCATTTGCAACCATTCTAATATCTACCTGTCATCTATTTGCAAAGATATTGAAAGCCATTGGATGCATATTGCAGATAATATGCTTTTAAATGAATTAATGATCGCAAAGCAAATGCCATCTAATTGTGGTGACAGTCTCTTTAATGCAATTTGCTATTTAGTGGCAACAGAATTTGATGCACAGTGTTTGCGACTTTACATTGTCCAATCTTTTTGCAATGCTCTTATGCATAAGAATCGAGATGCATTACATTGTTTAGAACAATACCTAGTACCTGATGTGATACACTATGCAATGAATAACAACTGGAAACAATATCTCATAAACATGGCAATGCCATATGAGCAAGGATAGGTAGAAGGCAGACCATTCTGTTTGCAATCGATATCTGTGATGTTCAAAGTCAATATCCAGGTATGGTCCTCTGTTGCTAATAACTTTCTCAGTTACAGTTCTTCTTATTCAACATGCAATCATATTTTTAACATCATGTCATTCAGGACAGATACATCACATATTCACTACCATGCAATGATACAAAAATATGTTCATAATTCTCAACAACTGTACATGAAAGCAAAAGAGGATTGTAATCAATTGCATCATAAGCATATACTAGGAAAACAACAATGTATATCTCAAGTACATTTTAACAATGATATTGCATTTGAGATAACATCTCATTTAGAACAAATGCAACCAACTAAGCATTGTAGGCTCAATTATCACAAACTAAAGCAATTCATACGTACAAAACGCAAATGCACCAATGCACATAACAATGATAACATCTCTTGTGATAATCATCTACTAGAAAATCAACAACCTAGTTCTTGCATTAGCAACTTTGGTAAGCAATTGGAAATGATGGAAGAAATAATAGATGTTGACAATGACAAATTCAAATTACAATGCATTGTGCCTGACAACATTGATTGTTTTTTACTAGAAAAACAACAATGTATATCTCAAGTACATTTTAACAATAATATTCAATTTGAGATAGCATCTAATTTAGAACAAATGCGACCAACTAAGCGTCGTAGGCTCAATTATCATAAACTGAAGCAATTCATACGTACAAAAAGCAAATGCAGTGATGTAGATAACAATGATAACATCTTTTTTCATAAGCATGTACTCCAAAATCAACAACAATCTAGTCCTCGCATACATCTCAATAACAAGATTGAATTTGAAATAGCATCTTGCTTACAAAAATTGCCCAGCTGTCATAAGCTTACTTATCACCAAATGAATAAATTCATACATACAAGAAGCAAATGCAATGACATATGCAAAAAAGCATCTTCTAATAAGAAGTCAAGAATGACAAGAAAGAAAGATGCAGTACAGATTTATATGGAACAAGTTGAAGACACGCCTAGGAATACATGTGCAGTTTGTAGTAGATTGCATTTTACAAAAAAATCAAATTCTTCACTATAGAGTTGCAAGAAAAGCATATGAATTTGACATTGAACAATAGGACCTTCAGCAATGAAAACATATGTGTTGCTTGCGAAAAAGCACTCAAGAATTGAAAGCTTCCACAATTTGCAACACCTGAACAAATAAGACGTAACATTCCATTGCCAACTGTAAATGCACTTTCAAATATAGAAGAAAGGCTTGTGTCATTGAGAATTGAATTAGCACAAATCAGATAATGGGGATATAGGCGATCACAAATTGGCTTAACAGGATCAATTATCAATGTACCAGTTCATATGGACATTGTGCAAAAAGAATTGCCACAATATCTAAGTGATACAATGACAATTGCAGTTGCATTAAAAAGATGATTGCAATACAAAAATGCATACCAAATAGCTAAAGTATGTCCAATTATTGTCATGAAAGCATTGAACGAACTATGTTCTAGAAGTCTTTATAAAGCTGAGAACATTTGTATAAATGAGAATTGGGCCCATGTTTTACAAGAGAATAATGAATACATTGTACAAAATTCAAGCAACGACAATGAGAGTGATACAGACAGTGATGCAAATAACGAACCACCTACTGAAACATTGGTGCATGGATTAATAGAGTCACAACGCATCTACGATTTGCAAGACAAGATTATTGAACTAGCACCTGCTGAAGGACAACGACCACTGGGGATTTTCAAAGACAAATATGCAGAAGAAATAAACTTTCCAACATTATTTTATGGCGATGCATGTGATCATGACATCAAAAATAGGTTTAGCTACCAAAAAATTGTACAATGGGAATTGTTACAAGCAAGTGGTGACTTCTCATATCATACAACAAATTTGTTTTTCAAGACAATGCGAATAATAATTGATAAAGTGCTTTCTTGCATATGGGTACGAATAAGAAAAGGACAACTAAAAGGCAGGAAAATATTAGCAAAAGATGTCAAGTATCAAGAAAATTTGGAAAAGTTATTGAAATCTGATATTGGATACATAGATTTCAAGAACATTCGCATATCTTCTGATCATTTGGAACAAATTAAGAAAAAAATATTTGCAATGATATGACAATTGGGACCTCCAACTTTCTTTGTGACATTTACAAGTGTAGAACATCGATGGAAACCATTAGTAGATACACTAGTCACATTGTTTAGAAATAAAGCAAGTAAAAATGTTATTGATATATTAGAAGATGATGACATTGACTACCTTATAAGAAAATATCCAGTCACATGTAGCCAGTACTATAGACATAGAATTAATGTTGTAAAGCAAATGATATGTCAAGATACTACATTCTTTGGAAAAATATCTGATTACTATTTCGTAACAGAATTTCAAAATAGAGGAACTGAACATGGACATGGACTCTTATGGATAGAGAATGCTCCAATATATGGAAAACAAAGCAATTTAGAAATTGAAAAGTTTCTTGACAATTACATAACTTGTAATACAGATCATTTGGAGCCAGATGTTGCTAAATTGCATAAACATCACCATACAAGAAGTTGTAAGAAGCGAAAAAATTCAAATTGCAGATACAACTTCCCCATGCCACCAATGAAATCAACAATGATCATCGAGCCAACCAATGCACAAAATAAAAAAATTGTCGAGAAATCAATATCACTTTTGGCATTCTTGGAGCAAACAAACTATAATGATTCAATAACCCATGACAATTTCCTCCTGGAAATAGGACTAACAGAAAGTGAGTAAATAGAACTATTACAACATACAGTAAAGCAACCAACAATTTTCCTGAAACGAAAACCTTCTCACATTTGGAATAACAGTTTTGCAAAGGCTATGCCTACTTTATGGAATGCAAATACAGATGCACAATTTGTGCTAAATGCATATGCCGCAGCATCATATTGTAGTTCATATATGACCAAAATTGACAAGTCTATGACAAATGCATTTAGAAGAATACGGAAAGAGCATCAGAAAAATGAAATTGATGTTATGCAAATGATTCATAAACTCGGAAATACATTACTCGATCTACAACAAATGTCAGCTCAACAAGCAGTGCATATAGCACTTTCATTGCCATTGAGTTGTAGTTAAAGGGAATGTATATTCATAAACACATCTGCAGTTGATGAATGCACACTTATGCTTAAACCGCCTATTCTTTTGAAACAAGAACCTGATGATTCAGAAGATGTTATGTGCCATTCCATTATTGACTACTACATTGGACGCCCAAGTTCCATTAGCAAAATCTACCTTGCAAAATTTGTATCAAATTACAGGAAAGATGGCACACCCATATCTAAAAGGAAAAGACCAAATGTTATACGATTTGTCAAATATAACAAGCACAATGATATTGAAAACTTCTGTCGAGAGAAATTATTATTATATATTCCATTTGAAAATTTTGAAGATACATTGAAACAAGAATTGCCTACATGGCTCTCTGCATATACATTGCATGAAAAAACAATTCAAGCCAATGAAGCCAAATTTACATATAACATCAATCCAACATGGGGTGATTTAGAGACTGCAACAAATGAGCAAATTAGTTCTTTGAATACTAACCAAATGAATATGCGAAACCAAGAGAACAGTTTCCATTATGAAGAATATGATTTGCAATCAGACTTGCAATTTCAAAATAGTTTGAAATGAAGAAAAAAATCAATCTTGGATTTCAAATTACTGCCCATCCAATTTTAATGGAGAACAATGAGTATTACAAACTTAGAAGAATGTTGAACAAAGAGCAACAAGCAATTGTAAAAGACGTTGCCATTGAAAAAAAAAAAACCCAAGGAACCAACTTACCTTTTTATTACAAGTGGAGCAGGCGTAGGTAAAACACTCACAGCAAAAGCAATTTTCCAAATGCTTATACGAATTTATGATTCACAAAACACAACTGATCCTATGAAACCAAAAGGACTAATATTAGCATACACAGGAAAGGCTGCATATAATGCAGGTGGAACAACAATCCATTCTGCATTGCTAATGCCTTTTAACAAGTCTCATTTGTTCCCACTTAGCAAAGAAGTATTGGACAACTTATCAAAGCTATATCAAGAATTGTAGCTAGCTTTCATATATGAGGTATCGATGATTGGTAGTCGGTTCTTATATTCTATTGACAATAGATTCAGAAACATAAAACATGTCCAAACCAAATATTTTGGCAACATTGATATCATATTTTGTGGTGATTTCTATCAAGCACAACCTATTCAAGACTCTCTTATTTTTGAACAACCAAGAATCAACAATCAAACAATAACACATGATTTCTGGAAGGATAATGTCAAGTGCTTCCAATTGCATATGACTATGCAACAAACAAATGAGAGATTCATATCAATTTTAAATAGAATGCGAACAAATTGTCAAACATCTGATGATATAACATATATGAATACAAGTTGCATGCGCCCTGTACCAAATGATCCGACATTTCCCTATTTATTTTACAAAAACAAAGATGTTGCAATGCATAACAAGAAAATGTTAATGCTCATGCCTGGCGAAGAAATTTTAATTAATGCAATTGATGAAAACGAGGAGAATAACGGCAATTTCCCAACACATCAACATACAGCTACTTTGCCTTCGCAACTTCTGATAAAGTTGAACATGTTAGTTGAAATGTATTCTTGCAATTATGATGCACTAGATGGGCTAGTAAATGGTGCAGATGGAATAGTTAAATCATATACCCATACAAATAAGGTCGATGTTCTATGGATTAAGTTCCACGACCCTAATATTGGTCATCGACAATCTAGAAAACTAGCTCATTTGTATACTTCAGACATAGCACATAATTGGACACCAATACTGCGAATATCAAAAGCAATGCCTATCACATCAAAGATGGCCCAGTTGAAAATACGGAAACAATTTCCAATTCAACTTGCATGTGCACGCACAATACATAGATCACAAGGCTTAACCTTGGATAGGCTTGCATTCGACCCTACTGGAGTACAAGTGCATGGCCTAGTATACACAGCACTATCACGTGTCAGAAACATAGAATCATTGTATTTGCTTAATCCTCTTAAACACAATAATTTTAAGGTTAAGCAAAAAGTAAATTGTGAAATGCAACGTTTGCAAACCACTGCAAAATGGCAATTAGAATATGACTCTTCATCAATACAATCATTGCGATCCATCTTTATTCTTTCATTGAACACCCGTAATCTTCATGCACATCTTACTGACGTATGCAATGATTATGACACAATGCAATCTGATATCTTATGCTTACAAGAAACGCATATGTCATTGTGTATGCAAAATGAACATTTCAAAGATTTCAATTGCATCTCAAGTTGCATTAAGCATGGAGTAATGATATTGATAAAGAAAAATATCATTATCCTTGAACATACCCATTTTGAAGAGCAACATGTAGAAGCATTGCTCGCAAAAATAAAAGTTCACGGATTACAAATTGCAGTGCTCAATATATATGCATCGCCACATGCAAATGTAAACAATATTTTGAATGTCATTGCAAAAGCTTTATGCCACTTAGATCTAAACAATATCATAGTTATATTAGGGGACTTCAATATTGATATGGTACATTGCAATAAAAAACAAAGCAGCTAGAAACCTACATGGAAAACTACAATCTTCATTTCCTTATTGACAAAACTAATACCATGCATAAATCATTCATTGACCATGTTTGGGCAAATCTAGCTAATATAAAATATAGAATTTTCATATTGGATACATATTGGTCTGATCATGATACAATATCTCTTGTCCTTGAGCTATGATATACACATGAAACAATTTACAAAATTGCAAATTTTGACATTTTTGCAATACCTCATTGTTTTTACCATTTCTATTTTGTTAAAGCATATTACAATATTCTTCTTGTACTAAACCAAATAATAACACTATACATACTATGCATTCTATCGGACAGTATATGTCAAATCGGACAGTATAAGTATTTATGAGTTGCATGCCATTACAGAAATCAAGATTAGGTAATAAGCATTTAAAACAATTTAACATAGGTTTGTTGCAATAAATGCTCTTCATATTGATTATATACTGTCCCATCTGATCTTGAAGTATTTCAGCTTCATTTCAAATTAGTCCGTATATGTATTTATTACTATGCCTGTCATAAATTTATCGCGCATTCAAGTCTTGCAATTTTGCACGTGTTTCCCTATTTGGTTCTACACGACTTCTCGGTTGCATCTCTTTTAGCACATAGGTTCCAAAAACGCTCCTTCTCCACTTACATACTAACATACATCTCTCTGCTTTAGATAACATGGAATCCATTAGCATCAGCCAACTTACTCAACTGGCAGCATTGTTTCTCTTAGCATTTCTTTTGATGACTCTTCTGATTATCGACATCCTAAAAGTAGAAGCACAAAGAAAAAAGAAACCAAGAAATAGCCAGTAACAATAACATCTCCAACCAAGAGCATAGGAATCTACGGCAATCTATAAAAAGTCACATTTTTTAGGACAGATTGTCAAACCTCTGAATATCAGACCTATTTCTGCATTATTTTACGGCTTGGCTCTGTTTTGATATTGAACCGGAACCACTTCACTTCTTGCGCAATATACCAGAGGAACCTTTTCTTCTTCAACTTATCATCTGCCTACTTTAGCTATGTCAACTAGACAGGACACAGTTTGAAAAAAAAAGGGGTTTTATAACCCAGTGAACAATTATACTATGCATTCTCAGTTTTGTATTTAAATGAAATTACTGGTTTAATTATGCTTTTCATTAGTACTAGCACCAACAAGAAACTGACTCCTGTTACTACTTGTAAGTATCATGCTGATGATAGTTTTGAATGACTGAATTCCTATTTCAAAAGTTCAATATGCCATCCAAAGTCTCTTATTTGAACCACTTGCGAAGTGCTAAGGTGAGGGTTTGTAATTATTATGAAATTGTTGCTATATTCTTTACTGCATAATGGTAACCCAACTCACAAACTACAACGATGTTAACTACAATCATCCCTCCTTGGGTGTGAGCCATGGTCCCTCTTGTAACAACAGGTAAGCATCGACTCTTAAACCCTCTTGTCCAATTTGGTCCTTCTATTGTATTGTTCATTAATTTTAACCCATCTCCATTGTTTGCTACAGGTAAGGGTTACCACTCTCAAATTTTGGGTACATTGAGGACTATGTCGTCGTTTCCGTTTAACACAACTTATTTTCCCAGGTTCTCTTCTTGCTCCGCTCCATCACCAAAATAGTCGAAACGAGATATTTAGTTATATGGTCATGGCTACTTTTGTTAGTTTTCTTAGTTTTTGTTTAAGTAAATAGTTTTGTCGGATGGTATCTATGCATCCCACCGATTGTAGTCTTATGAACCATTAAATTGTCTAAAGAATTTCTTTTCTTTTTGGTTTAACTTACACAAGACTGTAATTTATCTTTTATAGGGGTTCGACATAATATTACGACCACTATTTTTATGTTGCCTAAGCTACGGGGGTTTGCACCCTTTTGTGGGTGGCCCTGGTCTTCATTTTCCTGACCAGATTCTACAAAGGCCTGCCCTATCACGATGCTTGGGCTGCTCTTTCCATCTAGGTAATCCTCTCCAATTTATTGAGTTTTATCATATTGAGTCCTACTGGGTTTTATGCACATTTGGTAAGAACATTCAGTGTTTTCAATGGTTTCTCTGCACTATACTAATTGTTTGATTGTTTGGTGCAGGTAATGGAGGAGGTTTACCATAACATCAATGGTTGCAGTGGAAACAACCTGCATTTATCAACTTTTCTTCCTCCAAAGTCCCTGTGTAAATATTTTCGACCATCACCTCACATTGACATAGGGAGCAACCGTTTTGGGCATTCGTTGATGTTCATCTAACCTTAGACCTTAAATGCCCAGGTTTGTTGGTCCCTTGCTCAGCTCGGTGATGGTCGTCATCCAGGTAAGTTAACCTCTCAGGTTTGTTTTTATCATGTTCACAATATGTTATTAGTGCATTCAGATTTCACTCCAACATTCGCCCAACTATTATACTCTTCTGGGTTTTTGGCAAATAGGTACAAACACGGTTAGGTTCAGGTCTCTACATTCCTTTGGCATAATTCCTCTCTTGGCACCCTCCAGGTTCGTAATTTTGTCTTGGTCTGCCCTTTTGTGCATGTTTTCTATCATGAATGGCGAAAACAACGTGTTTTTTCTACATGAGGATGGTTTATATTTAGGTTTTCTTAGCCTTATGGAAAACATTGGCCTGATAGCTTCGATTGTACTTTGTCTTGAGGCTTTCCCTCTTTTTCTCTATTGTTGGTCAATGTTAATTTCACTCTAGTCTCATGTTAATCTCTCCTCTTGAGTCTTATGTAAATATTTATATGAAATCGTTTATCATGTTCCTAAGGATGTTGCATAGTTATGCAAATTTGAATGCATGTTCATGCCCAACACTATTATGGTTCGCTTGAATGGTTCACTATTGCACTGGTTCTTGTCACTTACTGCACAATTATTTTCCTTCAGATTAATATAATTTCCACAGTGCGTTTACGTTGTGGCTTTTAGGATATCTCCTAGCATTCACATTTCTTGTTGCTTTTTTTTTCAAGTTCTTAGAACTATGTATTGGGATGTGGTATTTCCAATCCTATAATTTTCCTAAATAGTTTTAGTGATTACAGTAGCCTGTGCTAGTGTGAATCTCTGTGATCTAGATGAACATTTTTTTTTTCTTTTAACTTGAATAGAATGATATGCGTATGGGATATCATAACTCCTTCACCCTCTTACTCTTGTGGGTAATATTTTCAGTATGAAATTCTAGGTTTTGGGTTTTACTGTATTCGCTTGGCTTGAATACTTGGAGTTCGTACACAATGCTACAGCCCTACATGAATGTATTGATTTAATAAAAAAAAGTGCACATGTATTTACTTGTTATGCTGGAATCTCGATGCATGAATAGATGATTTGACATTTAGCTAAAAATCCAAATGCTATAGTATTGGTAATTTGTTGAACTACTTGCCTAAATAGGTAACTTCGTTTGGCTAAATTTGTTATGAACTGTGATGCTCGTCCTTACTTCTGTATACCATTACTTAATGTTTCACTTCCCTATTTATAATGCCTTTCCCATGTCATGTAATGACGATTCAATGCATCTAATCCTACAGAGGTCATAGGTATTGTCTCTCTTGCCTTTGCGATGGTTTAGACTATTTACTTCTACATTAAAATTGTTAACCATGGTAAAAACAATTTATGCTCACAGCGGTTCATGCACACCTCTTACTTTGCTAAAAAATGTCCAATAAGTTGCTTGCAAATCGATGTAAAACTGTCGTCGGTCATTATTTTACAATATAATCATTATTTATAAAAATAACATTTATTAAAATTATATATATATATATATATATATATATTATATATATTATATATATATAAATAATATATATATTTATATATATATATATATATATATTATATTTAATTAAGAAATAAGAATTATAAATTATATATGAATCATAATACTTTGTTTTAAACATGAATCACACTACTTAGTTCAAAACGTATTTATAAGATTTTCTCTTATATAATTTTTACTGAAATTTTTTTGTCAAATATATTATGGATAAGATCTTCTCTTATATAATTTTTACTGAAATTTTTTTGTCAAATATATTATGAATCACAGAAGCATAAATTCAAAATAAAATTTAGTTTATAAATAAATTAAATAATTAAATAACATATGTTTTTTCTTATAAATAGTCATATATTCCAGTCCTAAAAAAAAGAATAAATCATTTTTTTTATAAATATCGATAATCAAATTATTGCGTTGAGGTGAATCTCTTCTATAAAAAGAAAAAAGGAAAGCATGCACTAATTAATTTCTAACTTGACTATATATATAATTTTAATACTCAATAAATAAAAAATAAATAAAAAATAAAAATATTAAAAATATAAAATATTAACATAATGCAATGTAACTTCTCGTTGAAAATAAATTAAAAATTAAAATAATAAAAAAATTAATTATAATGGGAATACAATCATTCATATATATATTACACACGAGTACTTCATGTGAATAAAGGTTAGATTAAAATATAAAAATATTAAAATTAATTTAATGTAATGGAATCATATATATCATTCATATATATAAAGAAATAAGAGTAAAAATAAAAAATTAAGAAAAAAGAGATTAAAAGTTAAATATAAAAAATTCAAATTATAAAAATAAAATTTCATGGAAATTTTAATTAAAAATAAATCAAATTAAATTTTAAAATAAGAGAAAAAAAATTAGAAAACAAAAATATATTAAAAATAAATCAAATTAAATTTAAAATTAAGGGAAAAAATTAGAAAACAAAAAATATATCATTAAAGATAAAAAAATAAAAATAAAGTGAAAGACTAAAATTATCATGAATATAAATATAAAGTATTAAAACTAGCAATTGCACCACATGTTGCAAAGGAAACACCTAGGGGGTAGCATAGGAAACAATAACATAGAAGAAAGAAGTAAAACATTTATGCAATTTTCTTTCTTTACTCTTTTCTTTTTTAAAATCATTTGTTATGTTTCAAGGAGATTCCAACCAGGTCAATATTCCATAATGTGTTCAATAATAAGCTATGCTATGTCACAAAGTTCTCATTTAAATTTCCAGATATGACCTCATCTATTGATGAATGCAGATTGTACCAGTAAAACCTTTTTCAATTGAACAAAACGACCAAGAAAAAAGAACACCAACATGGAACATAAACAAACAGAGTATTCTTCTTGCCTTTCCTTTCCTATGGATCTTATGTTCTTGTTCACTTTTTACTTTTATATGTTCTTTTAATTTGCACTGAATATATCTTACTATTATATAACATAGCATAAATCTTGAAAGAGAAAAAGAAACAATTGAAGAAATAGAATGCATAACCCAATTAGAAAGGGAAAGCCAACCGCTTGTTTTGCAAAGGTATGTCTATGACAATTATACAAATATGCTAATTTGTATTTAGAATATTAATGTTTACTATATATGCATTCTATTTTTACATATGTATGGTTCTATGGTTTTAATGTTCTTGTTCATTTTTTAGTTCTATATGCTCTTTCAAATTGAACTAAATATATGTTGCTATTCTATAACATAGCATAAATTCAGAAAAAGGAAAAGAAACAATTGAAAAAATAGAGGGCATAACTCAAATAGAAAAGGCAAGCCAACCGCTTGTTTTGAAAAGGTATGTTTATGACAACTATACAAATATGCTATTTTCTATTTAAAACATTAATGTTTATTATATATGCATTCTCTTTTTACATATATATATTTAAATCTATATAAATTAGAAAATGTTGGACGAGTGGAGAAAGCATTTGTAGTAAGTACCCCCAGACAATGCAACAAGAAGACATGTACAGGTTAGATATCATAATTTGTTTATTAATTGCTTATCACAAAATATATGTGATAATATCCATATCATATTGAAATGTGAATTTACTTGTGTTAGTCCAACTGAAACAATCACAACAAAACTTGATTCAACAAATGTACAAAATGATACATCAAAAAGGTATGCATATGAAACACAACATTGTAATCTATTTATACTTATTCAGTTTTTAGGAGAAACATAGGATTGTAGAAATGTTTATAACAGTATCTAACTAAGCAATTTTTATAGGCAAAAACAGATGCTGCCAATTAAAGTATCAATTGAAGATCTCAATAGTCGTAGAATTGGGCAGCAATTTGTTGGAGACATAATGGTTGTCTATACTGCATTCCTTGATAAAGCAAACAAATCACGTGAAATATTACGAGCTGATTTGATAAATGCTCAAGGAATGATGACTGTAACGTTAAGTGTACCTGCACATTTAGTGGAGCGACATGAACAACAAATTTTGCAAGCCAATAGCATCTCAATTACAAATTTCAAGATATTGCCTAAAACTGTTTATGATCGTGGTGATTGTGACAAAATAATTTTGCTTAATGAATCAATTATTATACAAAATGTACCTGAAGTTTGAAAAGAGTATCTCTTCATTCCCAATACAACGATTAGGCAATTTGAAAACAAGAAAAAAATGTACCCAATTGGCACAATCGTTGCAACAGTTACAGTTGCCAAATGGGTTGGATTGCATTACACACTCCATATCAAAGATGGAGATTCTGAAAATGACAATGCAACTGTATGTATTTGCATGTTACTTATTCCTAATTTCCAATAGATAACATGCATCACTTCATTATATAGTTATTGTAATTTGTCTATACTTATTGTAATTTGTTTCTTGCACTTGCAATTTTTCAATGGATAACAATTTCTCTTCTTGCAGTTGCAATTATTTGACACGTATGAACATTTTTCCTTTCAATGGAAAAACAACTGCAGAAAGGAGACTTCCCCCTCACCTTTTTCAAAAATTTAACAAAAAAGGTAAACACAAAAGAAACAATATTCAGAGCATCAAAGTCAACGTTCATGACTGAACTGAACTTAACACAGATGTAGTAAACAATCTCAAAAAACTAACTACATCTACCCATGCTGTAAGTATAACAATAATCGTGTTTTTACTAGCTTTGCATTTGCCATGTCATAATGTAAATTAATGTTTCAATATTTTATAAACAGGTCGAAGGTGTTTTGATGGTAACAAATCCATATTTAGCTCCTTTTGAACCTGTTTGTGCAATTTGTAACTCCCCAGTCAATTCATCCATAGTGATAACCAATGGGACAATTTTCTATTCACACTGCAATGATAATTGCCCTTTCATTTACAAGCATTGTATAAATGCTGTAATAGAATCCATTTCAAATAACTTTGTCCAGTGCATTATCAGGCAGCCCTTAGTACATGACTTGCTTCCTGATTTAAAAGCAATGTCATATGAGGCATATTTGCAATAGAAAGCTACCATTGTTTACATGTTACGTGACTTCAGAATTCACAACAAGTTCACCCCCAATGAAGATAGTGAACTATTACATGTCGGGTAACAAATGGAAGGTACATCAACATATGCCTTAACATCTGTTGTCTCAAATATGTCCTCTCTTCAATTCACAATGTTAACATTTTACTATAACTAACTATTTGTTATACAGATCACAAAATCCAGGAACAAGGCAAGCTTCACGTACACAACAGATGCAAAAGTAATATGAATATGTTTCTTCATATTGGTTTGGTATCTTCTCTCTTTGATTGCCTTGTTGATTGGGGTTGTTAAAAACAGCATGGTCTTCCTGTGCACAATAAAGGAAGGGCAGTTATATATGGAAGGTAGATGCACATGCAGTGTGCTTTTGAAGATAAGGCTGGAGATCATAAAGAAAACTGTGAAAATTGGCGACTCATCGCATATGCATTGTATCGGTAAATTACAATGCATTGTATTGTTTCAAAAGGAACATTAGATGGTCTATTAAACACTGGGGGCTCGAGTTTATTTAGAAGGTCTTTACATTTTATTAAAGAGGAAGATTCGTATATATCATTGAAAATATCACCAAAAGCCTTTTCATTTTGAAAATTTTCTAAATGAAATCATTAGTGTGGTTCCAATTGAAGATTTATTCAAGACTTTAATGTGGCTCCAAACTAAATAAATTTTTTAATTTATCATGCATTTGTGGGGTATCCATATTAAAAAAATATGATGGCATTATTTTAAAAGGGCTTTATTTTCATTCAAGACTTTAGAAAAAGGAATTTGAAAAGGGTTCCATTATTTCAATTTTTTTTTGGTAAAAAAATCAAAGAATTTGAGATAAATTTTTG
>APFE031390861.1:57864-95759 GCA_000404065.3 Pinus taeda | reverse complement strand
TATTTATGTGACCCACATGCTCATTTCACTATTGAGTTTATATGTATGTATATCATATAAAAATTCTTAACCCATAAGTGTAGTTCCAATATGGAAAATGTGGAAATTGAAATGAATTTCACTGTGAAGTGCATGTTGTTGTGGAAGTAACTATGATGAAGTTTTGAAACTAGGATGTGAGGTAGGTTTTATAGTCTCAATTTTGAAATTTCTATTATGCTCTTATTTTTCGACTTATGTTAAGTTGCTCTTCTGTTTATAGAGATAGTTATATGAGTATTTATTATTCTATGTATTGAATCATGTGTATCATGGCTTTGATATGGAAATCATGACATAAAGAAGATAATAAAAAATATAATTGTTTTCTTTGCATTCTATATTTTTCCCAAAAATCATGCTAAAATAACGTATTTAAATTACAACTTAATAAATTAATAAAAATTATAATTTTATTAAAATTATACATCCAAATTTTATATTAAAAGAAACCAAAAATATAGAATCTCTCCCAATCTCTTCTCTGGTACACGTACCTTTCCATTTCTTCTCTTCATTTTCTCAGCTTCCTTCTTTTACCTTCTCTCGGGAAACCATAAAAATACCTACACCTACTTTTGTAGATAACCAACCAAATCCACTTCCAGATTCACTTTGAGATACAGTAATTATTATTATTTGTTACAATATTGTTATGATACTTACTTATTCCACCATGTTTTCATTGCCTGAACTCTTTTTTCACTTAATTCTAGGTAAACCATTGACAAAAATCATTTTCTTACATAACCAACCGAATCAACATAGACATCCCTTCCTTATAATATAGCTCTAATAATTTCTTATTTCCACGTCAAGGTGTTGGATCTTACGCAAATGGACACAGTGAAAATATATTAGTCTTCCGATTTACTTAATTGTACAGCTTTTAGTGCCTGACCGCCTCCACGGCGTGGTAGATTGCATGATTTGCGCTTTTCCAGCCACATGTTCTCGGGATTGCTCTCGGCAGCGCGGCTTTTCCAAGTCATTTGGTTTTCTTTTATATGCTGTCTGACTCAGTTGCCCTCTGCAGCAGGAAGTTTAACATCTGTCCATAAAGTAAAGTTACTTTTGAGTAATGAGCACATTCTTGATGTGATTCAAGAATTTGCATAAACTATCATATGTAAGTATTTCCATGAGTAATCATGTGCAAAAGTATTAAATGATCATATGTAAGTATCACCACCAATAATCATGTACAAGCAAGTATTTCAACATTTTATTGTATAACGTTAATTTTGGATGCGGTAAAATGGGTAAATGGAGCCAGCATGCTTCTCTAAGTCACTATATAGTTTAAGTTTGTATTTCAGGCACTCTCTGCGGAGGGCTTTTTTTCACAGTACAGATTACTTTTAGGCTTACCTTTTACCTGCTCATGCTTTAGGTTCTTCGAGGTTGAGCTCGTTATGAGCGATTAACATTTGCTACTGCTGTAGTTAGAGAAAAAAAAATTTAACAAGGTTCTTTGGTGCGCTTCTTCTATTGTCCTCATGATTCAGCTGGACTTGTTGGATTGTCTACTGTCTGCAAGATGCCTCTACCTTATCTTCCAGCATATTGATTCTGGTCTGTTATCTAACTTGGTTGTGGGAGAGGGAAATAAAAAGACGGGAAAGTGTCTTCTGCTTAGCTGGAGCTATTTCTCTCTATGCCATATTGTAATTAATTATTCATTAATGTTTTATGCTATAATGATTTGTAAAAAAGAATTGTGTGTTACATAATTTCTTGTAATAATTTTTTGTGGATATTAGGAAATAATTATATTAATAAATGATTTTGACCAAAGTACATAGAGATATTATAAAAAGATATTACAAACCTTGTATTGAATATCATGATTTTGTAATTTTCTTTCGAGAGATTAACCGTTTGTATAAAGTAAATTTTACAATTCAGAAACCCTGAATATTGAATTTACAAGGGAAGTCTGTCGTGCTTAATTTTATCAATTTGATTCTCGGTTCTATGAGACAATCTTCCCTTTCTTTTCATTTATATTTTTTTTCATTAGTTCTAATGTTTTCTGGTTATTTATATCCTCTCTGAAAGTGAATTCCCTTAACTCAAAATAAAATCATAATTACAAAATACAATTCGTTTTTGACAAAGTTGACTCAAAATAAAATCATAATTACAAAATACAATTCGTTTTTGACAAAGTTGATGAAAAATTGAAATCTATTTTACAACCTAAATAAACATATTTTGTAAATACAAAAAGCCCTATATTAGTGAAAACCACAATTAGAGGTATGTTTTAGGGCTACCCTAATCGATGATGGAGAGATTTGCAAATTAGCTCGAAGCTTCACCTTGTTGAAGATCTTGTGGCCGCAATACTCTGTGTTGCCAGGAAATCTCAGAGATTGATCCGTCAACTTTATACTTTATTCATTTCCTCTACGCCCAACAACCTTCAGGTCCTTGCCATAGATTTGTTTAAGACGGATGATCAAATCCTTGCGGGGCAAGAAGTATAAAATGAGATTTTGCAAGTGGATGTTAACCATATTTGGGAAATTGTAAGACTGGATTCATTCGATGAAGGCGTGGCTGCTTCCGACATGGCAGGTACAGAGAATCAGAGTTTTGTTCTGCACTAGAAGAAGAATCCTTGCCCTAATCCCAACCATTTACTACATGTAGGTCTGAACAAATAAAAGATGGTGGTCAATGGTTTTCTGTTTGCAATGCAATTTTATAGTGTTGCTGTGGCAGACCCCCGCAGGGACTACCGCCACTACAATAACAAAATATTCATGGTTAATCTTCATTTTAATTTCACCTTTTCCACAAACGAAATATAAAATAGCCTTGATGAAATCAAATTGTTAGGTTCATACAACAGTTCTCGAATTTCTTTGAAACGAAGTTGAAGAATTCCAAACACTTGCTGTTACCATCATTATCATTTGAGTGTGCTTCTTCATAACATGTCACCAGTTAAAATACATTGGGATAGGGTATGAACAACATTATCATCTTCACCGTCGCTTCTGTCATAAAACCAAGTTTCCTCACCTTCTATATCAATATAATTCCACAAAAATATAACAAAAAGAACTTACATGATGGGAGAAGCTACTTACTTGAATTGTGGAGTGAAATGTGGATGGAGTTCATGGATGAAAGCTATTAACTGAGAAATGGTGAGAGAGGAAACATAACAAATATGTCGACCTTGTACTTTTTGTTGCTCCATCAAAAATATATGAGCCTCACATAAATCCTCGATATGAACCAGGGGTACTGATCCTAGAAACGACTTATTCAACTCCAATCCTTCATAATTGCTTGTAACATTTTCAACCGAAATTGTCATGCTGCCCTTAGTGTTTTAAACCAAAGTAATTTACATATTTTTCTGCCAAACCTTCTCCTCAACTCAAATAAAAGTGAGCTATCATTGCCCTGCTCCCTATTGCTAGTCTGCTTGTTTCACCTTTAGAAAGAAGTCCCATAGAAAAGACCTGAACATTTTAACGAACATATAACAAAAAGATTACTCACATGTAGTGGGGTATAATAATAACCCACTTGAGTACAACCAGTTTAAAAAACATTGGGTAAATAGCTCAGTCCACCCAAATTAAAATAATACTCCAAAAACTTTGGTTAAAAGCCCAATTTCGCTTAAAGGCAAATTTGACGTCGGCAATAAGACCACAAAAACTTTGGTTAAAAGCCCAATTTCACTTAAAAGCAAATTTGACATCGGCAATAAGACCCCGAAAATGAATAGCCAATGAAAACCATAGAAAAATATTTAAATAATTTTAAAAATTCTCTTTTTGCGTAAAACTTTGGTTAAATTATTGAATAGCCGTTGATATAAAAAAAAGTCAACGAAATTAATTTGTAGTCAAAGCAATATCTATCGCTATAATACCTGCTTCGGCAGGTATAATAAGAGTTACTGGAATGCCAAGCTGGAGATCAACGACCGATCATTTATGTGTAACATAATGAAGCCGACAACACTAGTAAATGTCCTCTCCACCTGCAGGAATAGTTTTCCCTTTAGGAATAATTCAGTAGAAGGCATTTAGGTCAAAAATAACAACAAATGGAAAAAAGTGAATAACGATAAAAAATAGGAGTAAACCTTACTTGAGTCGGTGGTGAGGGAGTATTCTCCATGTGGGAAGCATAATGCTCAGATAGATGGCAGAACAACTCAACCAGTGAGAAACTAAATATGTCCTGAGTGATTCAATGCAAAATGGGTTTTGAGTGTTAAGGAGCATTTACTTCCCCTAGTTTTTGCACTCTCTCTACGTAGGAGAAGCAACTAGAAAATGATGGTTCTCTCCACCTGCAGGAATAGACTACATGTTAGGAATAATTCAACAGAAGGCATTTAACTTAAAAATTATAGCAAATGGAACAATGGACAAACAATAAAATAGAAGAGTAAACCTTACCTAAGTCGGTGGTGAGGGAGTATTCTCCATGTGGGAAGTAGAATGATCGGATGGATGGCACAATAACCCAACCAGTGAGAAACTAAATATTTCTTGAGTGATTCGGTGTAGAATAGGGTTTGAGTGTTGAGGAGCATTTACTTCTGGTTTCTGCACTTTCTCTGTCTGGGAGAAGCAACTAGAAAATGAGGGTTCTCTCCACCTACAAGAATAGTATGCCTATAAGGAATAATTTGGTAGAAGGCATTTAACTCAAAAAATAAAACAAATGGAACAAATGACGAACAATAAAACAAAAGAGTAGACCTTTCCTAAGCTGGTGGTGAGGGAGTATTATCCATGCGAGAAGCATAATGCTCGAATGGATTCAACATGAACCCAAACAGCGAGAAACTAAAGATTTCTTGAGTGATTTGTTGCAGAATAGGGTTTGAGTGCTAAGGAGCATTTACTTTCCCTGGTTTCTGCACTCCCTTTGCCTGGGAGAAGCAACTGGAAAATGAGGGATGTAGAGCCATTAGAGTCGGCGGAAAGGAGAAAAATGAATTATGTTTGCAGCAAACCAGCAAGGCAGTTACCCTAATTCATTCACAGGTGATCATAACCATATGATGAACAACGGGTGAGGCAATCTTTGGATGATTGTCGTGTGGCTTCCAAATTGATGCGCATCTGGAGGGGTGCCTCACAATTTTTGAGAGCCACCCATAACATATGAATTAGTACTGATACTTAATGTTTTCCTGCGAAAACTAATGTATGGTACTTGACCTGATACATGTTGCAATTAAATCTCTTCAAAATAATTTACACTATACGTAACTCTGTGATACATGATATTAATGTTCCATGGCTGGGCTCGATGGTTCATACCATTAAGTTGTAATAAATTAAATGGCTTACATAAGTATAATGTCAATAGTAGTATTTTTTTGTGACATCAAATCATAATGTTTAGAGTAATAGATAAGTGGTGATATGTAAGTAGAATATTTTTTTTATTGATTTATTCAAGGTGTTAACATATATGTGACAAGTATTGTTTAATTAAGGTTAAATTCCAAGGTTTCATAAGGTTTCGTTTGTGTTCATCCTCGATGTCTAAACCCACTTACCGACCAAGCATTCGGATTTCCCATTAATCCATATGAGCATAGATGAAATTGGAAACTTCCTTCTTATCACCTCAATTGTTGATCTAAACCTTGAGTTCAAAAGGCCATAGATCCAAAATTGCTCCAATCTTGAAGGGAACTCCAAGCTAGATGGCAGTAGATGCCGACGCAACCTTTGATTCTCTTTAAGGTGATCTCGATAATGGGCACTTTGTAATGATTTTATGGTGATCCTTCTAATATATTGCCATACATTTATGCTTGAGAGGTGGCATCCCTTACCCTTATGTAGAAAATATCATAATGACAAATACTTGTCATAAACTTTTAGTCTACATTTAAAATTTTCTATGTAATAATAGGTTGGGAACAATTCAAAGTGCATGACAATGATTACAAAGTAAATAATTTATGGATCATCATTTATTTAATAATAATAATTTAAATGGTTTTAGTATAGTTTAAAGCAACTGTAAATACATATTTTACTTTACATTTGAACTCTATTTGTAAACATTAATATCCAGAAATAATTTACTGACAATGATAACTCATAAATAATTTATGGGTAATTATTTATGTTGCAAGGTGATAACAATATTAGCTATCATATGTTAAGTTTAAAATAGGCCAAGTCATTAGTTCACTTTTTCAAAAAAAAAATCAAATTTTTTTTGAAATGCAAGGACTATTGAATATAGGTTCATGTGAAAATCAACAGAAAAATTTTCATACTTTTAGTTTTGACTTTTATATTTTGAAATGCATAAGGATTATTGAATATAGATTGTTGAGAAAATCAATGGAAACAATTTCATGCTTGGACATGATGTCAAATTATTGTGTGAAGTGAATTGGAAAGATGAAAGTTCATGTTGCAAGGTGATAAGGACAATAACTTGTGATATGATAAGTTTAAAATAGGTTAAGTCATTAGTTTACTTTTCAAAAGAAATTTGAATAATTTTATTATTGGTCTTTAAAATTATACTTTCATATTAGAGTTAGCCTTAAAAATAAATGATTATAAAAAATGGTTAATCCATGACTTGTTTTCACGACTTAACTCATGATACTTTATAAACCTAAGTATATCTTAAGTTACCTTCTCATATAACATAATAAAATATGGTGCATGTTGTAGAGATGGAGCTAAAAAAAATACTCCTTTTACTTTAGTGGTATAAAAACCTAATGATAAGTTTGTAATATGTCATGACAGTTACAAATAATGATAATAATGGAAATATTAGTAGTAATAATAATAGTAGTAGATAAATCAATTTTCTCATGTTGTTGATGATTGAGACTTTAAATTTAAGTAATAATTTAAGAAAAAACAAAATGCAATGCAATGGCAAATGTTTTTACTTTTAATTTATGGTTATTTTTAGAAATAAATTAATTTAGTTGTGTATTTCATTTAGACATTTTGTTTATTTTATTTTATGTTAAGTTTATTTAAAGACATATATAATTTTTATTATTTTTATCTTTTCAATATAATAATATAAATAAATATGCAATAAAATTATTTCTCTTATAAATGTTCTACTTGGAAGCATATATATGTGTGTAGGGGTGTACTAAATCTCAGACATTTTCAAATGTGTAGTTAATATGTTGAATTCTTTTAATTTATTCAAATATTTTAAAGAAAAATAATCATCGACCGTACTTTTTGTATTATTAGAATATTTATAAGTAGTTATCATTTAACAAATATGCCAACTTAAAAGGTATAGTGTCGATCTTATGATAACTTCAATATAGTTAGAAAGATTTTATGTTTATGTCAAACTTATGATAACTTCATAAATTGCAAACTTAGGCTTTCACAAATATGAATTTATCGTTAATAGTCCGTTTTAATATTATATTGAAAAGGTTTTGCATCATGTGCTCATCTAAATCATTTTTTCGCTATAGAGGATTTGTCCTTCTTAATATTGAAATATTGAACTTTTGTATTATTTTTTTTGATATATTATATATATATATATATATTATATATATATTATATATAGATATAAGATAATGTTAAAAAATGAGGGTAATTATCATATATTTAACTTCCATCTTGAGAAAAAAGTGGTCAAAAACCGTTCTTGCTTAATGGTTATAATTCGATAATTTTGGATTTTTAAGTTGCACTATTTTGTTTAGTCTAATATTGAAGTATATAGAAAGCAAGTAAATATGAAAATAGATTGTTTTGCTAATCTATTTTCATATTAGAATAATCAATGAATGCTATTCCTATTGTCATTTAACATTTTTCTTCTTTTCTTTGCAGTACAAAAGGAAACTTTTCTTTTGTTGTGAGCAAAGGTTGTTGCTTTTGGTATGGATACTGCTATTTGGAAATTTCTCCCCTTTGACATTATTGAGATTCTTTTTCATTGGCTTCCTTTGTCAATGTTGATGAAATTTAAGTTGGTTTGTAAACAATGGTGCCTTGTCTTGGAAAATCCATTTCTTCTTGCGGCTTGCAATCAATGTCATGAGAAAGGGTTAGGATTTATTTCTTTGTGCACTCGTTTTCCTAATGATTGCTTCCTAGCATCATACCTTAACAACAGTGGTCGGTTGTCAACTATGGTGTTTACTTTTCTTCATTCGGCATATAGAATTGAATGTATAGTGGGATCAATGATTCTCTTCAGCATGCATACAAGTTATTTGCATACAAAAAACTATTTCATTGTCAACCCTTTTATGAAGACGTTTAGAAATGTTGGACTTCCTAGTGTTGGGAAGTTAGGATTCTTCTCTTTAATTCAAAAATGCAGTGTAGGAAATTATCAATGGGTGTTTTTTAAACATGTTTTTGAAAACATGGTCTCACATTTTCCCATTTACAGTAGTGTTGACAATGTTTGGAAGAGGATGAAGCTTCCATATGCTGGTATAACTCCACCAAAGGAGGCTATCTCCTTTGAAGAAAAGTTTTATTAGGTATATCTAGATAGAGATTATGAAGATTACCATACTTATGGTTACGTTATCTAGTTGTTGGAATTGAACATAAAAAATCGATGTTATTTATTTGTTCATATTGCTGACATACAATGTATGTCATTAGGGTTATATGAGAAACAACTTATTTGTGTTATTAATAATGATGGAACATCTGTTTGGTGATCGAAAAGGTACAAAATTTTGAATTTGGTCGACTATCGAAAGAGTAAAGTTTAGAATAGTTTGAAGATGACTAGGGACATAGATGGCCGTTGCTTCAATCTCTCTCTTTGGATATAAATACTAAATGTGCAGGTTACATACCTTTATGCATAGTTGGAGAAAAAGTCCTTATGCTCAGTTGGTTTGGAGTGTAATTAAAGTTGTATGATTTACTGAGTGGAATATGAAAAACATCAATTCTTAATGGATTGTCTATGCTAGAAGCATCATGCTTCTATCTACAAAAAATTGAAGAATTTGATGATGTCATTGAAAATGGCAATATTTTTTTCATTGATTCTTAATGCAGATGCTATTGTTGACCTATCTCCACTATCTGTGGATGTCTTCAATTAGCGTTTGAGGCATGAAGATGTTATTTTTTGTGTAATACTAAACACCATATCTGTGTTTACTGGTCTTAAATATTTTTTTGAACATCATTGTAATTCATATTTTGAAGTTATATTATGGAGATAGCCTCATGGTTCTATCTACAAACGGTGGACAATTTTGATGATGTCATTTTAAATGGAAATGTTTGTGTCGATGTATTGATTTAGTGTTTGAGGCTTGAACATGTTTGTTTTTTGATAATGTAGAAAACCTTTTGTATGTTTTAATTTATTTTTGCAAAAATCATTGTAATTCAGATTTTAAAGTTATATTGACGACATACCTATGGTAAATTTCAAATGCGGTTCGTATTTCTTTGTTTTTGATTTCTTTAACTTGTTGTTCTATCGATTATGTGCAAGGGGAACATTTTTGTATGTATTCCAAGTTTTCCATGGGAAACATAATTTCTCAAATATTTCTTCTCTACACTTTTCCAAGTTTTTAGTTATTTCAAGATTGTAGAGTATGTATTAGCGTGAAACAGAATTGTGAATTGACTTTTCAACTAAATTTAACTTTATCCTAGAGATGTTGAATGAAATAAGAAGCAAGAGTGGTGCAGAAAAACCTTCCTCTGCTAATTCACGACAACACTTAAGTGAATACCAATGACAATGGTATCAGTAGAATAAGGAAGTCATTAAAGCATAGAGAAGAGATGTGTATCAAGAAAAGAAAATAGCTTTAGTGAATGATAAAGAAAGAGGACCTGTAAATCGTAGGTATGGAAAGAGCATTGAAAATTTTGTTTTGATTGTTGTTTCATTGAATGTTTATCATATGAAAGAACTTATATTTTTTTGGAGGTTTACTAACCTTTTATCTCTTTTAAAAATTTATTTTATTTCATATATATATATATATATAATATATTATATATATAATATATATATATTATATATATATATATATATATATATATATAATTATATATCTATATATATATTATATATATATATATATATATATATAAATTTTATTTTTTTTATTATATTTTATTTATTTATATTTATTTTATTTTGTTTATTTATTTATTTTTATTTTTTGTCTGAATATTTTGTTTCAAAAGAGAGTCCTCATATTAACAACAATGGTATTTCTTGTGAAAACAATGAAAGAAATGCAGTTTTTGAAGTTCATGAGATCTGTAGGAATGAGGAATTCCCTGAAATGGTTGAAAATTTGGGAGACTACGTTGGTGAAAAGGGTCAAGGGACTTCATAGTGACTATATTGTTAATATAGTTACCCCTCCTGAATATATATGTAATGTGCTTGGTGGAACAATGTAGGGAGTTCAATTTTTCTTTTCTTTTCCATTTTCGTTTTTTCTGGATCTGAACCTTCTACCATTATTTTTTTCTTGTATTGTTTTTTCAGAACAAAGTCAAAACCATTAGTAACTGGAAAATTGTTTTGTAAGTAGTCAAACCTTTGTTTCTTCCTGAATGCGAAGGTTGATGACCAACTTGTCAAACTTCATGAAATGATGAAATGTACAATAAAAATAATCATAAGTTTAGAAACTTTCATATGTACATAACAAAACATTTTGTTTGTGTTTTTGTTTGCTTTGTTGTTGATTCTCTCGAAATTTTGATATTCTTCTGTATATCTTCTTAGATGTTCTATGTTTTCGAATATTGTGTTTACATAGGGACCCTTGATAGAGATGAGAACCTTGGGGGCTATGGAAATGGTGCAACAAATGTTATAATGGAAGATAGGGAATCTAATTCCAGAGAAGAAATTGTTGTGTAAGATATTTTTGGTGATATTAATATGCTTGCTAGAATGGTTGATGATTTGGGAAATGTTGGAACCAATATTTGTCAACATATCTCTACAGAGACTATTTTTGAAGCTAAAGAATGCAAGAATAATTTTCCTCTTCGCGGAGCACAGGTTCTTAATGCATATTTATTTTCAAAGGTTTAGTGGTTATCAATGTTAAATTTATATTGTTTTACAAATGTCTTTGTTGATGTTTTTTCATAGAATTTTGTTCAACTGAATAGTGGTAGACAAAGAAATTTGCAAGCAATGCAAGCAATACCAGTTCGACCACTTTCACAAGGATGATGAAACAATGAATAAAATGTTTTTTTTTTGTTATACTAATATAATTTTATTTGTTTTGTAAATATTTCATTCTTACAAACATTGTTTTCTTTGTTCGAACCAAAATTTGGTCAGCTGTAACGAATATAGAAGAATGATTTCCCATTAGGTTATAGAAAGAAATGATATAACCAATACTCCAATTTCATGATATGTTTTGTATGATTGTCGAAAAATGATTTATCATTCTGTTATAGAGAGAAATGATATAACTAATACTCTAGTTCCACGAGTTGTTTCGCATGATTGCCAAGCTAGGATGGTGTTTCGTAGAGAAAATGAAAGTGTTCAATATCATTTTAACGAACAAATGGTTGATGAGCATAAAAAGTATCATTCGAAGATTGATGGTTTGGCTTCTATTCATATATGCCACGTATGTAATGAATGTTACCCTGGTATACAATTTGTTAGATTGCAGAAAGGCCCAATTTGTAAAATATGTAAGTTTTAGAAAGGCTCTCATCGCTTTTCTCACATTAACAACATTGATTCAGGTGAGTATCACGAGGTTCTAAAAATTTTGACACAATTTGAAGAGATGCAATAGTGTGGGTAAATCCAACATTGCAAGTAACACATGCTCATGGTGATCAATGTCAATATAGCGGCCACATGATATGTTTTCAATAAGATATTTCTTCGATTGCAAAGAAGCTTCCACGACGTGTTGAAGAACTATATTTTTTTATTGTAAGAAGGCAAGGTGTACAATTTGAATACTATGAATGCTATGTGAAGAGACAATGTGTGATGGATGTGTTGCGTTATAAAATTAAAATGGACATGTACTAGAGGGATGTCAAAATTGACATGGATTCAGTTTCTTCTCTCTCGAAAAGACCTACTAATATTTCTAGAAGGTTACAATATATTGATAGTCATGTTGATGATATGCCTAGGATGGATGCAGAGATTAAGATAGACAGGGCTAATTATTTGCACTATCACCCATCATCATTTATTTCTCTCTCAGCTAATGAATCCTGAGAAGTTGATTGAATCAGAAGATTTATTCAAAATGGAAATAACACATCCGTTGAACCAATATATTGGCCAAATATGAGTACTTATCCTATTAATGAATATAATACTGAAGAGCTACTAGATATGGCATTCCCAGTTGTATTCCCTACAGGTGATGCTGATTGGTTGCATCCTCGAATTTGCAATGTTGAAATGCAATGATATGGTTTGTATCCATTAAGATTTTATGATCAGAGATTTAGAAGTCATCCTCGCTTTCAATATTTATTGTTGAATATGATTATGCAACATCCTAGTCAGGGAACAACTTCATTTTGTTTTAAGAAAAGTATTCATGAAAATTGTCTTGTAACTATTTAGGAGTTGCACCAACAACTTTTTGATTTGCCAAATAATAAGTTAGTTGAGAAATTAATGCATTTTGGATCTTGTCTTAGGGGTACAAGGGCTTATTGAACAACGTGTCATTCTGAATTAACTGTTATGATCAACGAGTTGGGTTGCCCTACTTTGTTTTTTACATTGAGTGCGGCTAACACAATGTGGCCTGATTTTCATAGTATTATGCCTTGAAGTAGAGGTTTTGATCAATAAAGTGAGCATATCAGAAGATCCAAAGTTTTATTCGATACAAACATATAGTTGCTATGTACATGAATCAAAGGTTTAATATCTTTTGTCACATAGTCTTGCAGAGATAACTTGGTGCTAGAGACTTTTGGTATAGGTTTTTTGTTCTTCCTTTCAGAATTTTTTTTTATGATTTGAAGGAAAATGTGTGTCGTTGTGATTTCTTATTATATTTTAACTGCATGTTTTCAATCCTTTCAGGTACGAGTGGAAGCATAGAGGTTTTATCCATATCCTTGGTTTTTTGTGGTTGCCTAAAGCACCAGATATGGAAACATTGGATCAGTCCAATGCAACTGTTGTTCGTGTAGCAAAGTGGTACTTTGACAAATATGTTACAACATGGAATCTGTGTGATATAAATCATAGAAAAGTCATAATCCCTACAAATTTAAATGATGATCCATGTGTTTTGAGCACTAAACTAATTTTTTCTTGTAATGTTGAAGAAGATTATGAGCTTTTAGTTACCTGTGTGTAAAGGCATACAAAATGTAGTATTGATTCTTGCTTATGTAAAAAAGGGTATGTTCTTTCATGTCGTTAGCATCCTCCATGGGAGGTTTCAACCGGAGTCATCATTGTCGATAGATGAAAAAGGGAGAAAGAAGTATGATTCATCATGAAATGATGATCGTTTAAATGTTCACAATGTTGATGTTTTAACAATGTGGTGAGCAAATGTTGACAGTGAGTGAGTTCTTTCTCGACATCAGGTTTTAAAGTATATTGCAAAATATGCTTCAAAGGCAGAGAGACGATCTGAAATTTATCATGAAATGTTGATGAGAGTCGCTGGTGGGAGTGTGTCTGAGGCTCGTATATTATCTGCGTATAAAAGGTTCCTTGCTGAGATGCATGTTGAGCATGATGTTGAAGCTCAACAGACATGCCATTTGTTGCTAAAGTTGCCTCTTGTTGTCTTTAGTCAAAAACTCTTCTCCTTGAATGTTACGAAGAAAGTGTACCAAAGGGTTTTGCTGCATTCTGATGAAGTTTTATGCGGGAAAAATTTCATTTAGGTTTATCAAAGTACACCTATTTTTTTGGAACATTTATGGTTGATAGAAACAACAAGATCATGGTGTTTTGAGGAGAATCATAAGAGGGGCAAATGGAAGACACATGACAAGGAGGCTATAATTTGTGTCCTGCCACAGTTTTATGTTATTCTTGATGAGGGTTCAGAAGAGTTTGAAACATTTTGCTGAAGTGAGTTTCTTTTATTCAAGCCCTTTCGTGATGTTGATTCAGATATTGGGTTGTCTACTGAAACTATTGTTGAGAGTAGGAGAATTTGGAGATATCATGCATGGAATTTTGATTGAGGCCCTTTTCCAAATGAAGGTGATAAAGAGGATGTGGAGCCACTTATATATGAATAAAATGCTAATTGAGATATTGAAGAGTGATAGATTTTTCCACGGTCAGTTCCTCCAAGTTGTGTAAACATTTAAAACCTTGATAATCTTGGTAGAGGAGACTTTGATGTTGATTATAATTGGCAAGAAATGATGGTCTCAAGGGGTTAATTTTTTAAAACATGCACAGTCTACAGGTGTTTTGAATTCTGGGTTCGTTGCAGACACATATTTGTTACCTTCATCTCTATCATAAAAACAACTAGCTACTTTTGAAATTATTTTTTGACACTTTGCTAATGGTGAAAATGATGGTGCTTTGAAAACAATTATTCTAGGTATTGATGGAATAGAGAATTCTTTTCTAATTGGTGTATTTCTCATGCTAGTGCAACAAGAAATGGAAAAATTCCATTGTTATTTCTTGCTCCAATTGGCATTGTTTCTTTTAACATGCATGGAAAAACAATACATTTTGCGTTAAAAATGCCTATAAAAGATATGAAGCCACTATGTGGGCAAGCTTTGGAAGTGTTCCAAGAGGAAATGAGACATGCTCAATATATATGGATTGATGAGATGAGATTTATAGGTCCAAGGCTATTCATACAAATAGATTCTCATTTGCGAGAAACCTTTCCAGAAAATGAGGACTATCCTTTTGGTGGTAGGTCCATCATTCTTGTGGGTGACCTTGCCCAATTACCTCCTATTAAGGATAATTCGCTGTATGCAGATAGAAAAGCTGGGAAATTTTTGTGGGAAAGCTTCAACATTATAGTCACTCTTGATAAAATTTATAGGGAGCAAGGAGATGATCCCACGCAAACATATTTTCACAATCTTTTAACCAATATTAGAAATGTAGAGCCTTCTCTTATTGATTCGGATTTTTTTATGACCCGTCTGGATACTTGCTTAGATCAACATCAAAGGAATTTGTTTGATTCTTCTGTTCATTTATTTTCGACGAGATATCCCGTGAATTTGCACAATCGAAAAATTCTTAAATATTGCGAGATGTGTTGCAGAAAATAGTAGAAGAAAAGAAATATGTGATAGTGATGATGATATATTTGAGCGTGAAGTACTGTTATGTCGTGGACAAAGTGTGATGTTAACGTGTAATTTTTGGGTTGAAGCTAGTCTCATTAATGGTGCACTTGGATATATTGAAAATATTTTCTTTGTGCCTGGTTCAAATCTGCTGCTACTTCCACAATTTGTTACAATTATGTTTGAAAAGTATTGTGTTATTCCATTTCATAAGGATTTTCCAATTTGTGTGCCTATTCCGCATGTTCTTAGGGGGAATATGAGGAAAATTACTTTGAAAATGGCATGGCCATTGACAATACACAAATCCAGGGGATGACTTTGAAATAAACCACTATAGATATCGAAGATAGAGAAAGGCAGGGTCTAACATTTACAACTATATCAAGAGTGAAATCAATAGATAGTTTGTGGATTTCATCGCCTTTTCCTTTTCAACATTATGCAAAAATGAAAGATAGTTCATATGTTATACTTGTAAGAAAGAGGACGAGCAATTAAAGTCAATATCATTTTTGGGTATTCATCTTTAATACGGGTTAATGTCTATGAATTATTTTTTAAGTAAATAGACTATTTTAGAGCAACTCTTGTTTGATTTCTTGAATTGTAGTTGTTTGCACTTTTTCTGTCCTTCTTTTGAATACTTTTATATTTATTTTTCAATATGAAACAAGCAAAATCATAAATCTATAGTTTTGTTTCTATTAATTTGTTCTCTTTGAATGTACTGATTTTAAAGGTATGTTTTTGTTAATGGTTCACAGATGCGGAGAACGCTGATGGTAATTATTACATCAATGCAATTAATTCAATTACAAAAACCATTAGTTTTGTTACTTTTATTCGTGCAAGATTTGATAGAAGACATGGCTTCCATCCTGATTTTGTCGATGAACATATATGTGTTTTGAGTGGAACGAAATAAGATGTTCAAACTTTATATTATTTGCACCAAAGAGAATCAAGGAGGAAGACGAGAAGGGATTGGCTTGAAAGCGTGAATTATCGTGAATTGGTGTTGCTTTTGCCACCGCTTTGGGTGTGCTTTGGAAAAGGCTGCTATGAAATAATTGTGTTGTGTCGAGTGTTAAGACTTGAATTTTGTTGTCGAATGTGGTGTTATTGTTATTATTATTTCTTTCAATGTTATTAAACTTTGTATTGTCGTCATTAGTCCTGTAAGGTTTAAAATTTCATCTCATTTCTTTGTTGTATTGTGAGAAAGATTGTCAGAATTGTCCTTACTTAACTATCGTGAATGTTTGTTAGTGATTGACAACAATTGTTGTTGATGTCAAAATTTATGTTCTCCTCAATGTATTTGGTTTTTCCTATGCTCATACTTAATTAGTAACATTATTTTATATTTTTAATTACCAACATTGTTTTAGCAACATTTCACATTCGTTAATGTTATGGTTTTGTATATCTATTTTGGTTGTTAACTTTTATTATTAATGTTTTATTGTTTATTTGATTGTTTATTTTATCACAGTTTTCTATCATAAATATAATGTTATATATTTAGGTTATATAAATTTTATTAATATGTTTTATTTAATTTCATCATTTCTTTTATTAAAATTGTGTTCAATTTTCTTTTATAAATATTTTCTTATATGTGCTATTATTAATTTATAATATTTGTTTATATGTGCTATTATTAATTTCTAAAGTTATTTTAACTTTTGGATTAATATTCATATAATATTAATATTATTAATAATGTTTATATTAATATTAATATAAATTATTATATTTTATGCTTATCGATAATTTATCAACCACATTTATATTAATATGAATGTGGTTATCCTAGGCTTATAACAAAATTTAATAAAAATAGCGAAATATATTCAATATGTATAGTATTTTTAATTTTTAATTTATTTTTTTCTAAATATATAATTGAAAATAAAAGAAATATTATGCATCCCTCTTATATCAAAATTATAAAAGCTTCTCAACCCAATAAAACTAAATTGTCTGAAATTTCCATCACACAATAAATAATATTTAATAAAAAGATATTAAAAAAATAAATAAAAGAAGCGACCAAAAATACAACTTTTCCCGTTCTAAAAAAATAGGTATAATGATAGGGCCAAAGAATATATACAATATTCCAATTTAAATATTTATAAATAACTGAGATTGGAGAGGGAAATACTAATATGGACAAGTCGATGTGTCGCTTAATGTCAATGTCAAGCATTAGAAACATATAAATTTAATTATATGTTTTTATAAACAATTTAACATGGTGTGACAATGTATATATTAAAAGGAGATCAAGCTTCAACTTCACATATATAATGGTTAGGGCTAGAAGAGACAAGTGAGACAAACGGTACACGAGGTAACCGTAGAACTAATATATTTAAAATCATTGGATCCCGTATGACTTGAATATATAAAATTTAATATTGTATAAGTTAGCACTTGTCACTATGACCATAAATATCGTTCAAAAGCTGCTAGTGAGAGCATTACAATTTATTCATTGTATTATAGTTTGAAACAAGGTTGCAATGCAACAAGATGATCAATTAATAAGTTGGCAAACATCCTGTTTGCATTGGTTATTATCAAAAATTATTTATGACTCCACGCCCTTGGCCTTGCCCAGTGACGGCTAAATAATTTATTTATCACAATACCGTTGGAATCGCCATGCGTTTTATTGTATAACATCTTGATCAGATATATTGGTCCATTGTTTGGAAAACTTTACAAACTTGTGATGCTCGGTATCTTTTGTTGCAGGAGTAAAAGTTCCAGTGGTGGACATGTTAAATCTTCCCTTTGGCGGTGAATGTTTTGATGCTGTCATTGAGGGACTATGGTGAGCTCATGAAGAAATTGTATTCTCCTGGATATACTTATCTAGGAAGTCAAAAAGCACCAATATAAGTTGCAACAGAAACATCATTAAGATTTCTTCAATTTAAGTTTATATCAATACCATTGAATGTAAAAATGTTAAATGAGCACACAGTAATATGATATTTAAAGTAAATATGTTGGAATATGGAAACATTGCAAGCACAACTATCTATTATCTGCTACATACTTTATTTGCTTTTACCTTCTTAACTGCATACTGTATTCAAACACCATTTTATGAGACTATAGAGAACTGAAGTAATGGGCATGATTGAATGAGTCCTGGGTTAGTAATGGGAATTAGCTGTCGACAACACATATTCTGTGTCTCTCTTAATGTGTTGAACCCAAATTTGTATACTCAGTTCCTGTGTCTGCCTTTGAATGGTTTGGGCCTTTGTCCACCATTTGCTTTGACTTTTGACAACTAACGATTCTCCTTTATCTTCTTTCTTAATCTCAATAGATGTATTTTCTTCGCATTGTAATGCTATTCACTATTAGTCAATCCATAGCGGTTCTTGGCACTCAAAAATTGTAATGGAACACTTACAGAGGAATGGCATAATATGTTTGTGCTTCATTAAAAAAAAACGTAGGCAATCGTCTTCATGACCAAAACTTCATTTTAACAACGATCTTACACACTTTGGAATTAAGAGAAATGTTTCAAGGGATTACTATGCATATATTTAAGCTATTTAGCAACAAAAGATTTATTTTCTTTAATTACATTAACACCTCCCTTCATTTCAAGGATGTGATGCTGGTGGATAGTGGTGATCCCTGAAACCCATAGACAAGCACGGTTAGTAAGGTGAATGCAATGCTTAAATGTGTTCATAGAGTAGAAGAAATTTTTATTTCAATTTCAGGCATTTATTGTAAATGTGTTGGCTATTCAATTCCGATTAGTAGAACATGTTTACATCCACACAATATGGCCCATTAAGCACATTTTTGTGGCACTACGGCCTTTCTTGATTATTGTGCATTGTACATTGATAGCACTTTCATTGAATAAACAAAAAATAGATTTATTTTTCTTTTTGTGTTTTAGAGCCATAGTTTAAGCATCCACTTTTTGAAGTAGTTCGGTTTACTTCCATGCAGTGGAAAACTTTTGGCGATGGTTTTCATTATTTCTTCTATACTATAAAGGTGTGGTTTCTTAATTGCTTTTCTCGTTTGCATTTTCAACCTATATAATAGGGGTATACTTGTTCTAGTACATCTTCTTACCTACATCAACAACATCTATTGTTTCTAGCACATAAATATTCACAAAAAGTAGCATTGAACATGATACATGGTATGAATTATGTGGTATAATATTATTTTTAAATAAAAGGCACTAAAAATACCAAAAGGATTATATCTACACTTCTATATAACAACAATAGACTTAAAACATGAAGTAAGTTTTGAGTTCAAAATATAAGTAGCTTAATAATATGGGAACTAGGAAGCCTCCTTGTAAATGAATTTAATGAAAAGAAAAACACTTTGTTTACTGCTCTAGAAATAAGAACAAAACATTTGCATAACATTAGGCCTTGATTAGTCCTTGTATCGAAATGCCCCAGACTATAACTTCCTTGTGCTCCAACTCCATTGTGGTTAGTTAATTTTCTAGCCATTGTGTACAATTGAGTTAAAGATTCAGTTAACTTCTAGCCAAAAATCATTAACTGGTAAGATAGGGAGATTTTATCGAGACTCTGTTGTGGCCACCAACAACCCCCCTCCTTATGAAGTGTTATTGCTAATACTAAATAAGTGGAGACCCTTAGTTATAAAATCCAAGAAAATCAAAGTAGTGCTTACATTTCTTTTCTGCAAATAAAGTTACCATTATAAGCTTAGGAAGCCCCTTTGAAAACTTTTAAAATATAAGTTTATGATAAGGTAAAAAAAAGAAAAAAATCTTTAACGAGGGAAATCACATCGCAAGAAGATAGCGAGATGTCACCTTATAAGCACAATTCCAACATTTGCGAGATAGCAATAATGAACAAATATCACATCGCACTCAGCATAACTTACATGAAACACTTCAAAATCTACCGATGTGCGATATCGTCGATCGCAAGATCACATATCGCAAGGAACAGGCTAACAAAATTTTTCATACATAACATTCCTGCGATCTGCGATATTAAGATATCACAATTTTGCGATAAGGCGATGTTGCGACATCATATCAGATCTATATCACGATTTTGTGATGTTGCGATCTGTGATGTTGTGAAGCAAATCACAAAATCGCTCCATCGCAGATCTTTCGAGCACATTATTCAACAAAAGTAGTTTCCATAAGATGACTCATGGTTATGCGCTTTAAATGCTAATAAAGGAATTAGTTTTCAGTTATTAATGGAATATGGGTGCATGCTTTTCAAAGAACATTTCACGTAAGGTGGTATATTTGGTATGTCTGCGGCATTTAAAACTTTCCCATCACCCTTCCTTGTCATTCATTTTTACTTCACTTGTGAATTGCAGGAACGAAGAACAGAGGACAATACAAAGCAATACGTAGGTTGAAATGGGAAAGAAAAGCAAAGCCTCGAGCTCCGAAGAAGAGAAAATGGTGCCTTTGAATACAGACATGCCTTGTAACAGAGACGCGGGAATAGCTACATGGGAAGGCATGTATAATATGCTCAAAGAGGAGAATCCCAGAGTAATGGAGGTTACGGTTGTTTCAGGCTCACAGAGTTCTTCTGAAGCATCCCTGACAGAGCTAGCTTGCTCATTTTTACATCGGATAGGGGCGAGGCCAAAAATCCTCCCATACACGGACATGGTCAAATGGATACTGGATAGCGCAGAAATAAAAAATAGACAGTTCAAAATTCATGGTCAATGACTCATCGGTTCATTCACTGCACAGGATTTGAAGCTCATGTATCATCTACCGGAGCCACAGGCAACCTACAACAAGCAGTTTACGGAGAAATTTGTAAAGGAAATCCCAGACCTGGCAGAAACTACCAAAGACTAGTCTAGAAGGGACGAGCCACTGAAGAAAGATAAATACGGTTTGTACAGTACTGGTTCCCTTACCTCCCCATAATACTTTGCTGCTGCTATGCTCTGTAGAATATTTGGAATGCCAGATATCAACAAATTCTTACCCGAATGGCTACCATTTTTGGATGCTGCCACAAATGCCACCATTGTAGATTGGGCTAAAATCTTGTATGGTAACCTGGTCACTGCCATTATCAGTTACCAGTCCAAAAGAGTTGTGGCTCAGAGAATTTATCCTCCTTTTTACCTCTCTCCATATATAATGGATGCAATATGTTATGTTTCTAAGTTTTCTGTTATGGGTTGGAAGTGGACGACACAAGACCCTTTACCCATCCATGTCTATCACAAAGTGTTATGGGACTCTCAGTTCACTCCATACTTCTACCAAATTTGTCATGGAATTATGTTGCCCTTGTATAGAATGTTGTACGATAAAGACCCTCTGATATGCTCGCCTGAAACAGAGGTAGACATCCCCATTGTTGCAAGATGGTTCGGGGAAGAATTTTTTACTTTTGTCAGGGTATTTGGAAGTTTTGAACCCCCTCATGTCTTACCTTTATATATCCCTGATAAACTCTTAGCTCGAGAGATCGCCTATCAAACCTGTGGTAAAGGTGGCCTAAATAAAGAATTAAAGGACAAAAAGAAGGCTATATGGCCATAGTTTCTTGTAGCCTATGAGGCCTTTTCACTATTCGATGTAGGCCATGCTCTCACAGAAGTAAAAAATATCACGTGCCTACAGCTATTCAAATTCACTGGAAGGCCATTTGACCCTCATGAGGTTGCCCACAATTATACAACTGCAATCAACATAAAGGTGTTCTCTGGAGAAAAGGATTTATTTGATGATATATTCCAACAGAAAAACACATTGGAAGAAATTCTGCACATAGCCCAATTGCAACTATCTCCAGAAGAATTCCAAAGGTTCAAAATATATAGGGAAAGAAGGTTAGCCAATATTCCTTTAGAGAAACTATGCCTAAAACCCTCAAGAGAACCAACTCCAAGTGTTAGCCTTAGTGGAAGTTCAACTACTAACAGATCTAAGTCCAAGTCTGAAAAAGAAATTTTTGAACATTCTAAAAGATCCAGAAATGAACTGGATAAGAGCGAAGGGTCAGTAAAGGATACTGCCCAGTCAAAGGAACTTCTACATCTACAGGTTATTGCCTCTCCGCAAAGAGATCCTCCCCCTCTCGTCATCCAAGCACCGCCAGTCATAGCTGAATTGGACAAAGAATGGGAAACTTTCAACGACTTGATCAATCTTGAAGGTCAAACCATGAAGACAAGTGTCACCAATGCACAGGTAGTAAAAGAAGTAGTCACAAGAACAGCCAGCGAAGTCTCAGATATGGAGCATATTCCTATTTCTCCATCCTCTGAGCTTGTACTAAAAGTAGAAAAAATCCCTCCTCTCGATATATTTTATATCCCACAACACAAAGCAGTAGTAAGAAGACAGAGGAAGAAAAGGAAATTGGAAAGCACGCTTTCTCAAAACATAGAATAGTTAGACGTCCTGTGGAAAGATCCGACTAGCAATCCTATTGAAAATCTCACCAAACTATCTCAGATCGCAGGAGCATATGCCTCTGCGACTATTGACAAAGCATCTGAGGTACAGCAGTTGCTAAAGGAAAGGTAAGACCAGATATTAGCACTGCAACAACAATTGCAACAAGCCCACGCCAATAATGAAGCACAGAAACAGCTTGAGAATTTGCAGCAGGACTTCCAGCAAATGCAGATAGGATATCAAAAAAGTTTGGATGAGAAAGGAAAGCAGTTACAGGATTTATGGGAGATGCACAAGGATTACCCTAAGCTTACAGAATTTATTACGGATTCCATTTCCTTGAAAGAATAATTACTACAGTAGCAAGAAGCATTGGGCCAAAAGATATCACAGTGGAGTTATTATTTTGAAATCAGTGATAAAACCACTAATTAAGTGGTAGACTTGCAAAGTGACTATGATCTAATTGATAAACGGGTGACTGAATATTTTGCTTGGCAAGAAAAGGACGAGGGTAAAAGAGCAGGTGCACCAAGAATAAATGAAAACCACAAGGAGATGCTCTTTAACAAATGGGATGAGAAAATCAGAGAGGTAGAACAAGTGGCAGAAGGAGCAGCAACGACAGCCAGCAGACTTATTGATTGTGTAAATGAAAATTTACACAGGGAAAATTTGATCGTAGAGACCACTCCAAGATACTTACCGAACACACATCAACTAGAGGCAGATTGGCAACAGAGAGCTTAAGAAAAGGCCAAAGCAATCCAAGGGCTAACCAAGTTAAACTGGGATTATTACTGGACATATTTGGTGAATCCACATATCTAGTGGATCACTGTTAAGTGCATCATAAATTCGGCTGAGAAAATGGTGCTAGCTCTTGTAGATTATGTTCTCTCAACCCAGTTAAAAGTGGAAGTCAGATAGTCGACTCTCCTTAAACAGATGTTGCATACATGTGATTTCAAAGACCAAATACAAAAATAGTTTAATTTTAGTTTCAAATTTAGTTTTAATTTAGTTTTATTTTCCTGAAAAGAGGACGGTCATTTAAACTGCATCCTTTATTTCTGTAATAATTTGTTTTTAAAATTAGTGAGTAGTATTTAAACCCTTCTCATGCATTTAGAGAGGGGTCCAAAAATTTATCAAAAACTTGTCCTCAGAACATGCACTTTTGCACCCTCCGAGGAGGTTTTGATGAATGAATGGAACAACGTTTATTTAATATTTGCATTTGATATCTGCTACTGATGTTGCACTTCTGTACTCTTAGTGGATGTTAAATCAAGCAGAGATAAATCAATTTTCGCTTGAAGCTCATGAGTAGGACTAGTTATAAATGGTACTTTTATCTCTTAACCATTTCTGCTTATGCGTTAAAGTGATGTTCAGTTTTCAGTTGTTTATATATTACAACGTGGATGCCTGAGTTATCATTTGTTACTGTTGTACGGTGATAACTATCTATTTATGCTTAGTGTATGAATAGCTCATTTATGCGATTGGTTTTCACAACTGTTTCGTCTAACTTCTTATACGAAGTAGTTCATCTTTATTGAATTCTTTTCTTATAATAGCTGAATGATCTTTATTACAAGGTATTGTTTGAAATATTTTTAGATTGCATAAGAGAAAGATCACAACCCGGGTTAGCATAAATTTTGATGTTTTTCTGTTTATTAGAATACAATAGCATAACATTAGATTAGAATTAGGATAGAAGTATTCCATTTAGAACAAAAATACCCATCTTTCTCATACACACACACTGAACTGGGAAACCGGTCCCATATCCCCAGTCGGACCCGCTTTACCAAACGGATAAGGAGTTGCTAACCAAGGTCTAGACTGGGCGGGTATCCCCCTTGTTGTAGACCCTATTTTCGGGGCCTTCAACATATTTGGCGCTAGAAGGAGGGCCTAAAACATGTTGTCTATTGGAATTTGTTTTTTAACATTTGAATTAGGATGGCCTCTCTTAAACTTCCAATTTGGAGTTGCATCCATGTACATGCATCTTCCAACACTCCACCCGAAGTGGTAGGACTATTGTCTCAGGTAAAATTCAATGATAAGAGAAATTCTTCTACTTTTAATCATGCCCTTCAATTTATTCAAGGTGTTTCAAATTCTAATTTTCAAGGAATTGACAAAGGTATTTTATGCAAAAATTTTACTCTCACATTTGTAGCAGAAGCTAGAAACTGGTGTAGAACCCTTCCGGTTGCCTCAATTCACAGCTGGGATCAATTTGTCACGGTTTTCGTTTGTAAATTTGACTACTATGATTATGATCAGGTATATGATGAAATTGAATAACTATGAAAAGAAGATGAGTCTATTAGAGATTTTAATATTCGATTTAATTTGAATTGTTTGAAATTTGATGTTGAAAATTGATCCCATAAACGAAGAATCATTAAATTATGTTGATCATAATTATTCGCTGCCTCCTATTCTCGATTCGTATGAAATTATTCCAAGCTTTGTTCAAATACCTTCTAACATAAATGAGAAATCCAATTTGGATGTGCAAATAAATTGTGTTGAAAAAGTTTCACAAAGCTTAGAAGACATTTCTGATCAAATACAAGAAGATAAAAACAACAATTTTGGAAGAAAGGTCACCTTGGAATCTGAAAGCAACTTGGAGGCAAATTCAGAAAATATGATCGCAAATCAACAAATGTAAACACAAATCAAGGTAAAAAATATCATGCCAACAACTGAACAGATCTCTGAATCTTTCCATGATAAGCAAATGCCAAGGTCAAAAAAGCAAAGTAATCTTCTTCCAAAAAACATGAGCGCACAAAGGTATGATCTAAAACCTGAAATCTATGATGAACATAATGCACAAGAATTCTCAAAAAGAGATATTTTTAAATGCATTACTTTAGAGTCACATTTTTCTCTTTATCCTGATATTTTTAATGATGATAATTTTTCCCCTCTCGATATTAATGATATTTCAGAAAATACAGAGGCTGGTCTAAACGAATCACCATTAAGTGGTTTTAAAGATAGAGAAACAATTAGAGAACATTCTTTTGCCATTAGCAAACATGAAATGCTTATTCCTCGTTGTTTGAATATACTCGATGAAACTAAAAAGAAGCCTAGACAATCTTGTGAAGTCATTGATGATAATTACTTTGACAGTGAAGATGTTGATTTATCTCGAGAGAATCAACAGAAACTTCAAATAACATTTGAGAATGAGAAGTATTTTAAATTAGAAATCATTCCAACCGATCCTCATTCTAAAGCAGCAAATCATCTGCATGATTTCATTATCCAAGAAAATATTCCAGTCTATGATTCATATCATGATCCCCTTTCTGATTCACAAGATGGAAGTTGAAATCACTCAAATTCTATAATTCTAGCCAATCCTTGTGAAAGAGAAATCGTTACAAAACGATCCCAACTGTGTTATAACTCTAGTTGTACATATAGTGATTTTCTTCTATTTTTTCTTTACCTATTTCGTACAAAAACAATTTATTTATTTATTTATTTTCATTTTATTTATATATATATATATATATATATATATATATATATATATATATATATATATTATATATATATATATATATATATATATATATATATATATATTTCATATTTTAATTTTCAGATTTTTTATCCATTACGCTGACATACTGAGCACCATACTATCAGATTTTCAATTGATGTATGGCCCTATTGGAAAACTGAAGTTTTTCAAGAACATGAGAAGCTATTTCAATTTCATCCTCAGTCAATGTCAATAATTGATCAAAAACTTCCATCCTATCAAAGACAATATCAACAAAGGGATGTATTTTTACATATCTGTCAACAATTCCATTTAATTAAATTTTTTCCATTTCATTTGAGAGATTTCCATCCACCCTTCATTGGTCCATTTAAAGAAATATATTTGAAAACTTTTCTTTCACAGAAAGTTGTCAAAAGTTTAATTTTTACACGTAACACTAATAATAAATTCCAGGCCTTTGAATCCAAAAATTCATATCTTCAATCTCGCCTGTCATCTCTTCCATTGAACATTTATGAGTCCTTAATAGAAATCCATCCAAATTTCTATGATCCAATAGGTATTCAATTGGAAAGAAAATTTCATAAGAAGGAAATTCTAAATAAAATTCTAACAATAGTTGTACATTCTTATTCCACATTTAATGTTCTTAGTTCAGTAAGAGTTTCGTTTCTAGTACTAATATTTGAACTGTATATATATGCAGGAACGGAAATGAGAGAATGGTTACACTGGAAATATGACTACACCTAGTCAATTTCATGTATATTGTTAGAATAGGAGTAGAATTAGTTTAGTTAGTCTATAGGTCAAATATAAACGAAGTAATTAGCCCTTTTCATATTTTATAAATATCCAAGAAAAAAAATTATCGTCCTCAAAACAATTCTCCCATAATAAAACCAGTTGTGAATGGTTACATTAGGCATTTATGAAAAAGACACCAACTCTCTTTCATATTTTGATTTTTTTCTTGTATAAATAGAAAATCTTTTGGAAAATTGATCTTTATTATTGAAAAATATAGTTAAAGACTCTAACCTAGATATTACACCACTTTCAACTTCATAAAGTTTGATGAAAACAACATTTAGTGAAGAAATTGTTTTATGTCAGTGCAATGAAAGGTATCAATAACAAAATAAAGATTCTCTGTGGAACAACTACTTCCAAAAACTCTACCATTGTCGTCCATAGCTGTCTAAAGGAAACAATGACTTCCTCCCTGCCAAGGAAATAACAACTTTTAGAGGAACAATCCAAGGATACACTTCATCTTGAAGAATGAGAGGTCTCATCACGAGCCAGCTTATCATAATCATAGATATTATAACTTGCTGACTTTGCCAAATACTGCATACCACAATAGGGCAATGACTCAAGATTGTTACAATCAAGAGGCAAGGGGTCTCATCACGAGCCAACTTGTTCAGCGAAGTTATAAATCGAGTGAATGACTGTGTCATAAATTGGCTATCAAACCAAGACATTGTTCTTTAAGAATAAAAAGAAAATTAAAGCAATAAGTGTGGATGTGGATTCTTCTTTGAGAGTTGTAGGTTTCTTTAAGTAGGATACAAGATCATTTTTGGGTAACAAGTAACCCTGTCAAGGCTATAAACGCCTGCTGGCAGCAGAGGCTCTGCCTACGACAAATGAGCATATTTAAAACTGCTTTATAGAGAAGACTTTGTTTTATTTTTACAGACCAAGTAATGACTGATGTAAATACAAGGACTAACTTGAGGGAGCAAATAATTAAAGTTGAAAATAGCAAAATGTCATTAACAGGTTAGAGCATAATGCACTTTATCTTTCCATAATAAAGTTTAACTTTCTCAGAAATTTTCTGTTTTGGAGGTTTATAAAATTCAATAGAAAGACAGAGATAACTAGTTCTTCCAAGTGAATCCCCAATTGTTGTGGCAAAAAACAACCCCCCTCCTTATGAAGTGTTATTGCTAATACTAAATAAGTGGGGACCCTTAGTTACAAAATCCAAGAAAATTGTAGTGCTTACATTTCTTTTCCGCAAATAAAGTTACCATTATAAGCTTAGGAAGCCCCTTTGGAAACTTTTAAAATATAAGTTTATGATAAGGTAAAAAAAGAAAAAAATCTTTAACGAGGGAAATCACATCGCAAGAAGATAGCGGGATGTCACCTTACAAGCACAATTCCAACATTTGCGAGATAGCAATAATGAACAAATATCGCATCACACTCAGCATAACTTACATGAAACACTTCAAAATCTACCGATGTGCGATATCGCCGATCGCAAGATCTCATATCGCAAGGAATAGGTTAACAAAATTTTTCATACATAACATTCTTGCGATCTGCGATATTGCGATATCACGATTTCATGATAGAGAGATGTTGCGACGTCATATCATATCTATATCACGACTTTGCGATGTTGCGAAGCAAATCACAAAATCGCTCCATCACAGATCTTTCAAGCACATTATTCAAGAAAAGTAGTTTCCATAAGCTGACTCATGGTTATGCGGTTTAAATGCTAATAGAGGAATTAGTTGTCAGTTATTAATGGAATATGGGTGCATGCTTCTCAAAGAAAATTTCACGTAAGGTGGTATATTTGGTATGTTTGTGGCATTTAAAACTTTCCCATCACCCTTCCTTGTCATTCATTTTTACTTCACTTGTGAATTGTAGGAACAGAGAACAGAGGACAATACAAAGCAATACACAGGTTGAAATGGGAAAGAAAAGCAAAGCCCTGAGCTCGGAAGAAGAGAAAATGGCGCCTTTGTATACAGACACGGCTTGTAACAGAGACGTAGGAATAGCTACATGGGAAGGCATGTATAATATGCTCGAAGAGGAGAATCCCAGAGTAATGGAGGTTATGGCTATTGCAGGCTCACAAAGTTCTTCTGAAGCATCCCTAATAGAGCTAGCTTGCTCATTTTTACATCGGATAGGAGCGAGGCCAAAAATCCTCCCATACACGGACATGGTCAAATGGATACTAGATAGTGCATAAATAAAAAATAGACAGTTCAAGATTCATGGTCAAGGACTCATCGGTTCATTCGTTGCGCAAGATTTGAAGCTCATGTATCATCTACCAGAGCCACAGGAAACCTACAACAAGCAGTTTACGCAGAAAATTTTAAAGGAAAACCCAGACCTGGCAGAAACTACCAAAGACTGGTCTAGGAGGGACGAGCCACTGAAGAAAGATAAACATGGTATGTACAGTATTGGTTCCCTTACCTCCCCATACTGCTTTGTTGTTGCTATGCTCTGTAGAATATTTGGAATGCCAGATATCAACAAATTCTCACCCGAATGGCTACCATTATTGGATGTTGCCACAAATTCCACCATTGTAGATTAGGCTAAAATCTTGTCGTATAACCTGGTCACCGCCATTGTCAGTTACTGGTCCAAAAGAGCTGCAGCTCAGAGAATTTATCCTCCTTTTTACCTCTCTCCATATATAATGGATGCAATATGTTATGTTTCTAAGTTTTCTGTTATGGGTTGGAAGTGGACGACACAAGACCCTTTACCCATCCATGTCTATCACAAAGAGTTATAGGACTCTCAGCTCACTCCATACTTCTACCAAATTTGTCATGGAATTATTCTACCCTTGTATAGAATGTTGTACGATAAAGACCCTCCGAGATGGTCGCTTGAAGCAGAGGTAGACATCCTCACTGTCGCAAGATGGTTCGAGGAAGAATTGTTTACTTATGTCAGGGTATTTGGAAGTTCTACACCCCCTCATGTCCTACCTTTATATATCCCTGATAAACTCTTAGCTCGAGAGATCGCCTATCAAACCTGTGGGGAAGGTGGCCTAACTAAAGAATTAAAGGACAAAAAGAAGGCTATATGGCCATAGTTTCCTGTAGCCTGTGGGGCCTTTTCGCTATTCGATGTAGGCCACGCTTTCACAGAAGTAAAAAATATTATGTGCCTATAGTTATTCAAATTCATTGGAAGGTCATTTGACCCTCATGCGGTTGCCCACAATTTTACAACTGTAGTCAAGATAAAGGTGTTCTCTGGAGAAAAGGATTTATTTGATGATATATTCCAACAGAAAAACACATTGGAAGAAATTATGCACGCAGCCCAATTGCAACTATCTCCAGAAGAATTCCAAAGGTTCAAAATATATAGGGAAAGAAGGTTAGCCAGTATTCCTTTAGAGAAACTATGCCTAAAACCCTCAAGAAAACCAACTCCAAGTGTTAGCCTTAGTGGAAGTTCAAGTACTAATGGATCTAAGTCCATGTCTGAAAAAGAAATGTCTGAACATTCTAAAAGATCCGAAAATGAACTCGATAAGAGTGAAGGGTCAGTAAGGGATACTGCCCAGTCAAAGGAACTTCTACATCTGCAGGTTATTGCCTCCCCGCAAAGAGATCCTCCCCCTCTCGTCATCCAAGCACCGCCAGTCATAGCTGAATTGGACAAAGAATGGGAAACCTTCAATGACTTGATCAATCTTGAAGGACAAACCATGAAGACAACTGTCACCAATGCACAAGTAGTAAAAGAAGTAGTCACAAGAACAGTCAGTGAAGTCTCATATATGGAGCATATTCCTATTTCTCCATCCTCTGAGCTTGTACTAAAAGTAGAAGAGATCCCTCCTCTAGATATATTTTATAGCCCACAACACAAAGCAGTAATAAGAAGACAGAGGAAGAAAAGGAAATTAGAAAAAACGCTTTCTCAAGAACAGTTAGACGTCATGTGGAAAGATCCCACTAGCAATCCTACTGAAAATCTCACCAAACTATCTCAGATCGTAGGAGCATACGCCTCTGCGACTATTGACAAAACATCTGAGGTACAGTAGTTGCTAAAGGAAAGGGAAGACCAGATATTAGTAGTGCAACAACAATTGCAACAAGCCCACACCAATATTGAAGCACAGAAATAGCTTGAGAAGTTGCAGCAGGACTTGTAGCAAATGCATATAGGATATCAGAAAAGCTTGGATGAGAGAGGAAAGCAGTTACAGGATTTATGGTAGATGCACAAGGATGACCCTAAGCTTACAAAATTTATTACGGAGTCCATTTCTTTGAACGAACCATTACTACAGCAGCAAGAAGTATTGGGCCAAAAGATATCATAGTGGAGTTATTATTGTGAAACCAGTGATTAAACCACTAATCAAGTTGTAGACTTGCGAAGTGACTATTAGCTAACTGATAAACGGGTGACTGAATATTTGGCTTGGCAAGAAAAGGACGAGGGTAAAAGAGCAGGTGCACCAAGAATAAATGAAAACCACAAGGAGATGCTCTTTAACAAATGGGATGAGCAAATCAGAGAGACAGAACAAGTGGCAGAAGGAGCAGCCACAGCAACCAACATACTTATTGATTGTGTAAATGAAAATTTACACAGGGAAAATTTGATCGCAGAGACCACTCCAGGATACTTACCGAACACACAACAACTAGAGGTAGATTGGAAACAGAGAGCTCAAGAAAAGGCCAAAGCAATCCAAGGGCTAAGCAAGTTAAACTAGGATTATTACTGGACATATTTGGTGAAGCCACATAGCCAGTGGATGACTGTTAAGTGCATCATAAATTCGGCCGAGAAAATGGCACCAGATCTTGTATATTCTCTTTTCTCAACCCAGTTAAAATCGGAAATCAACCAGCCGACTCTCCTTAAAAAGATGCTGCATACATGTGATTTCAAAGACCAAATACAAAAATAGTTTAATTTTAGTTTCAATTTTAGTTTTAATTTTGTTTTATTTTCCTGAAAAGAGGACGGTCATTTAAACCACATCTTTTATTTTTGTAATAATTTATTTTTAGAATTAGTCAGTAGTATTTAAACCCTTCTCATGCATTTAGAGAGGGGTTCAGAAATTTATCAAAAACTTGTCCTCAGAACATGCACTTTTGCACCCTCCGAGGAGGTTTTGATGAATGAATGGAACAGGGTTTATTTTATATTTGCATTTGATATCTGCTACTGATGTTGCACTTCTGTACTCTTAGTGGATGTTAAATCAAGGAGAGATAAATCAATTGTCGCTTGAAGCTCATGAGTAGGACTAGTTATAAATGGTACTTTTATCTCTTAACCATTTCTGCTTATGCATTAAAGTGATGTTCATTTTTCAGTTTTTTATATATTACAACACGGATGCCTGAGTTATCATTTGGCAGTTTTGTATGGTGATAACTATATATTTATGCTTAGTGTATGAATAGCTCATTTATGTGATAGGTTTTCACAACTGTTTCGTCTAACTTCTTATACGAAGTAGGTCATATTTTTTGAATTCTTTTCTTATAATAGCTTAATGATATTTATTACTAGTTATTGTTTGAAATCTTTTTAGATCGCATAAAAGAAAGATCACACCCCAGGTTAGCATAAATTTTGATGTTTTTCTGTTTATTAGAATACAATAGCATAGCATTAGATTAGAATTAGGATAGAAGTATTCCATTTAGAACAGAAATACCCATCTTTCACACACACACACACATAGAACTAGGAAACTGGTCCCATATCCCCAGCTAGACCCGCTATACCAAACGGATAAGGAGCTAGCAACCAAGGTCCGGACCGGGCAGGTATCCCCCTTGTTGTAGACCCGATTTTCAGGGCCTTCAACAGACTCCTAAATGTAAACTTCCATGAAGATTGCTGAACATACCAACCAATCTTTATATGTCTACAATGCACTCCTTGCCATTAAAACAATTAACATTAAATAAAAAAAATATAATGCAGTTGTTATACGCAAATACCATTTAGGTCTCATGCAAATGCGAATGAAAAGTGTGTAATAGAAGTAATTGTGTTATTTGAGAGGCATTGGGAGAGCCAAAATGCTCTACAATGTTAAGAAGAACCTTTGCATGTGTTGGAAAATCACACCATTTATCATAACTTGATTAAACCTCTATTAGGGTCTATGACAAATACATTTCAGCTTAAGCAACATCATCATAATCAAGGCACAATGGGAATCAACTCATGTGTTAAGGCCATAGATATAGATATTTGATTTTGAGATCCGTAGATATAGTAGATATAGCTTAAAAAGAATTTGAGAATTACATTTTTAGAAAGGCACAAATATAATACTTGGAAATAAAAGTACAAGTCTGTCAAATGAAAATCTGTTAGATTATCAACAGTTCCACTTGACTTATTATTCTGCAAATGCCTGTAAGAAAACCTAAAATATTTCAAAATGTTTCGAAAACAACCCCTACTCAAAAGCACTGGAAATTTATTAGTCATTTAATCTATGTATCTACGAAGCAAGATGTATGTAACTTATAGAGAAGAAATACTTGTCAAATTGCTCATGGAGACAGGGAATGGACCACTAAAATTGTTAAAAAATAAATCTCTACAAAAATGAAGATTGATTGAAAATTGAACTCATACAATTTTCAAATGGAAGTTTTTCAAAATTAATCATAAATCTACATTTATATTTCAAACTTACAATTTAGTTTATAAGTGAGGGTCAAATCTTTTAACCATAACTCTCATTCAATAAATGATTTGTTGAATTGAAATGTGCTATTGGTAGCCCCAGTATGGCCCTTTCATATTTGGTTGTATCTTTGTATGATACATCATTTTAATGTATTTTCCTATTATAAGCTTCCTCCTCAATCTAATGGGGCAAGTAAAATCTAATATAACTCATCTCTACAATTTTGTATTAAAAAACAACTAGCAATTCTGATGACATGCTCGTGGTACTTATTTTAGACAACAAAGTCACCTTAGAGAATTAATTCATGTATCTTAGTGAAAATGTCAATGATAAAGGCTCCTACATCTCAATAATTATTGTTTCATCTGACTATGGAAAAATAAATAAAAAATGGGATTAGAGACATGAAAATCATTCAGAATTATCTTTAGTTAAACCATGAATGAATAATTCCATTGTTGAAACGTTGATGATGGCTCAAAGAGAAAATTTGGTGCATTCTATACCCCAAGTATTTTGCATTGAATCTAAATTGTAAATTAAATGCATTGAACAATGAAACCATCCACGTGCATATCTAATCCAACGCTTAGAAGAGCCATCTATGAATAGAAAAATATATTTAATCCAACATTTGGTATGTCTATCTGAGATGGAATAGGGAGCCATGTCTATGACTCAATCCAAGTGTGTAAGGTTACAAGCTTTAACCACCATATATTCAGACTCTATACTGCACCATAGAATAAATTTTTGGAAGAAGTTCCCACTTGTTAGTGGTCTTTAATTTAAGAGGTAATGTGGCTCGTGGATATTGTGTATTTTTCTCATATAGAAAAGACTTTAGTGAGCCAAGTTAAAGTTGTCCTTAGTGTTGCTTAGGACTAAAACTTAATGATAAATGCTTTTACCTAGAAAACATGTAAATTTTGAAGAGCCTGCTTGAAGTAGTTTGTTTTTTCCTTTAAAATGGTGACACTTAGGAATAAGACATAACTACATGTTATATAGGCCTACACATCCTCACAATCACTTGGAGGTCTGATCGTAGTAGCTGATAAGCATTTCTAGTTACAAAGGTTTCAAGACTTTTTTTCCTTTTTCTTTTCTCATGTCCTTTTGTAAATATTCTGCTTCTGACATTATGGTGACTTGCAAATCCATATCTTGATTTGAAAACCAAAATATCTAGTAATAAAATAAATTAAACTTTGAATTCTTATACCTTTTCATTTGAATAATGATAATTTAAAATCTATGTGTTTCCATCTTTTGTTTAAAAAAAAATTCCTTTTGTAAAGATAATGCCTATGAAATTGCAGTGAGTTTCAGATCCATAACTTCATTTGAAAAACACAATATTTTCATACATATCATCCAAATATGGTTTTCAACCTATGTGAAAATATGATGAGTAAACAAATATATTTCTTTAAAATTTCTCACCATAACTCATATATTTTTATGTGATTCTCTTTCACATTTCCATGTTATGTTGGAAGAAGCTTTAGGAATCTTAGAGGATAGAAATCATGTTAATTTTGATAACATGTTATTTACTTAGGTCAATTAATTTAATGTTCCTTATTATCCTGATTTTCATTTGCATTTATTTTCTAGCAATCACATAAACCATTATCTCATTGATAGAAATTGAAGAAAGAACATAAATAATAAGAGGAAAGGACTAGCCAAGACAAGAGGACACAAGATTTTGGCTCAAGCAGGGAAAAACCCCAAGATGGGGAAACCCTTGTTCAATTCATATTATTATCAAATATTAAATGTTCAAAAAAGAAAGAGAGAGTACAATCAAAGTTAAAATTTACTTTCGAATGTGATGACCAAAACTACTGTCGAAATGCCAAATAAACAACCCAATCAAGTATGCAATCCATCCCTTATACAATTGTTTTCATAATCTCCAAGCTCTGGATTTTTATCTAGAATCTCTATCCACATTCTAAGGCTAACCTAGGCTAGATTCAACCCTCGAGATTACCACAAAACCCTCTTATTCCCTGTGGCTTTGTTGGAGCAGTGTTTTGACCCTATACCAAGCTCCTTTATGCTTACAACCTACCTGAAAGAACTGTGGCCCACCTACATAAAAGGATCCCCTCACAAAACAGTCCTAAAACATATTCCAAAGAAACCTCAGGCCTGCAACACTTTCTAGTTGGGTCTTAGTCTGCAAAAGAAGATAAGTTCAACCTAGAACATATCTCAAACTAGCCAAGTATTTCCCTTAACAATATCATCCTCCTGCTTGATGATATCAGCGCATTTGACATCCCATTGATGGTGATAAGATTGCTCTTCCTTCTTCATTGGAGCCATCCTTTCTTCTACTGCCATTTCAAAGTGATAAATGTGTGATGAAGATGTGTAGAATGAGGTTGAAGGCCACTTCCCCTTGTAGGAGCTAGAGAGAGGTTTAACTTGTATATTAAACCCCAAGCCAACCTTGATGAGTTACACGTGAGAGGGATTGATTTCAAAATTACATTTTTATTATCCAATTTTAGTGATATTTATGTAAATTTTGGTCCTCTCAGAAAGGGGAATTGATTTCCATAATAATCTAAATCAAGTGAGCTATCCAAAGTGGAATTTGCAACTAATTTCAATTTTAACACTTCCTCTCAACTAGGGAGAATCCACCTACAAATCATGCCATCCAATCAACATGAACCATCTTTTCATCTCGTCTCAACGTTGTTGAACACTGATATAGATAATGAAGAAGAATATATTGAGAGTGAGTCACAAGACCTTGCCACTCTCCACTAACAAAATTCAGTTCACATAACAAAGGGTAGAGCCCCAGTTAGATCAAGTCATTGAACATCATATATCCTAGACATAAGGAGTACAACAGTAGATGATGCGTCCATCACTAGTGCTATGGTCCCTAACAATTTTTTCCAACTCATTGACTAGATGAGTGGTACTTCCTATGTGTCTCAGACTACATGGGAAGGATGATACAATAGTAGGGAAATAATACATGACATCCTGCTCACAACCATGTGTAGGGAAAGGATAAACCAAATCCTATAGTCACATGTGACAAACATCAAAGGATAAACTAAATCCTATGTGCATGCAAACAACTGAGAGTAGGGAAAGGATGAACCACGTCCCACCGACATGTCAACCATCAATCGTAGGGAATGATCCTCCTACATGTGGGGAAAGGATGAACCATATCCCACCAACATGTCCACATGTGACAATGAACATATGCCTATATGCATCTCTCACTGGGGTGACTACATGAGTAGGTGGACTTTTCATCCTGCTCAAATGCCATAGGAGAAGGTGAACCACACATCCCATGCATGTGCCATCAATCATAGGGGAAGGTTAACCACTCACCCTACACACATGTGCCATCAATCATAGGGGAAGGTGAAACACTCACCCTACACACATGTCAACTGTAATGGGGTACCACAGGGGAACATGAACCACTCAGCCTATACAGAACACACCTATAGGGGAAGGTGAACTACTCACCCTACAGTTGCTCATAGATCTAAAAGGTATCGCAGGCCCCCAAGAGCTCCCAAAGCTCAATGTTCAATCGAGACCCTCTTAGTATTGTCAATCCATGACTCCCCGCTTCTCTATGAAGGAGGATAAACTTAACATTACCATGATTCTTTGAGGGGAATCTACACATTCATCCTATAATGATGGAGCTTGATTTCTTCCCACTGCTAACCTGTAATGGTGGCTATCAACATGTGCACACATGGATCACTCAAGAGCTTCTTTAATCGAATGAATTCATAGTATATCATGCTTGTTGCTTTCAATATCAATGGTGCTCCTAGTCTTTGATTCATCCATGAAGTAGAGTAAATGAAAAATATTATAGCACCTAAATGTGCAATTTCCATTTCACCAACAAATTTCAGCAATGTATTTAAGACCATAGAATCACAAAAATATCTCAATAAGAAGCTATCCTCTATGGGGCTTATTCATTGATTCAATCAAAGTATTTATGACGAGACATATGATAGGTGTTTACCAGGAATACCAGGGATCTTAGAAGATATATAT
>APFE031390861.1:44719-57656 GCA_000404065.3 Pinus taeda | reverse complement strand
TTATCATATTTTGTTTTTTTAAGTGCATCAAGGCTATGTGTTACATCTTAACTTCCACTTTATCTTACATTGATAAAGAAGAGGGTGCTCATATGCAGCCCCTAAGCCATCATCGAAGTCGTCATATCATGACTTTCCTTTATAAAAAATCATTAGGCAAGAGAAGTCATCAGGGATTTTATAGCTCCGTCTAAAATATTGTTTTAGATTATTGTATAGCCTTAAATTATGAGCTTAAATTATGCGAGATGTGAATTTTCATGTGGTAGTTGAAGAGTCATCATGGTCCTACTTAAGGGAAGAGAGTCTTTCTCATGAATTTAACACAAAAAGAACTTCCTTATCCTTCCTTGCTAGATGACTCCTACCAACACATCGAATTACCTAATACCTCTATTTTATGCTCATAGGGGTTGTTAAAAGGAACAACTTCAAAGTGCTATGCATTTATTCTCCCAGCTACCAGAAATTCAAGGGTACTCAAGGGTGCCAACATGAGATTCCATTGATTTAGTTGGTTGATAAGGATATGAATCACTACTACCAATATTTTCCAAAAGACTTCATCAGCTGCCAAGCATCTTAACATTGTCCCTTTTGAAAAGAACTCTTTTAACAATTTTTGAACACTTATTAGGGCTTCAGACTTTAGTCTATAGAATACTCAGAGTAGAGTTGTAAAATTCATTAGGAAAGCACATAAATACTTTCTTTGCCAAGGCTCAATTTATCTTTAAAAGGAAGCAGAATTTTCCAAAACAACAGGCCAAATCAAGGCATCAACTCCCCCTAAATCAGTTATGTAACAACACTGGTTAAAATCCACGTAAAGATATATAAGGCCATGGTTGATGGGATACATATTCCAATATGAATGGTGGGTAAAACATCCTAGTGGGTGTTTAATTCGATTATTATGGCTAAAGGAAATGGAAAAGGATTTGGAAAGACAAATGACATTTTCGTCACATTTATTTATGAAACTAAAGGAAAGTAGGCGAAAAGGAAGGTGAAAGGTCATAGGTTGCATGTCAGGAGAAAAATGAAGGAAAATAATGGAAAATGAGGAAAATAGAGGCTTTATTGGTAAAAAGGTTTATGAGGATCAATTGGTAAGTTTGGTGAGTTCAATTTTGGAGCTCTCTCATTATTCTCTCTCTCTCATACTGTTGGAGACTTTGAGTTTTCTTGGAGAACTCTAGGAGAGTTTGGCATACTTGGATTTTTGGAGCAAGAAGGAAAAGGAAGAGCAGGAAAGCATAAGATGAAATCAGGATTAGCAACTATAGGGGGATTTTCTTGCAGGTACCGAGTTGCATGTATGTTTTGATGACTAGATTTGGCATGCATGGCATATGCAAGTGGTTTGTTGGTTATGATCTATCATTGGCATGGAGGATGGCCAAGATTGACAGTGGATTACCTAGCCTTGATATTTCCTATATAGCCATGGATATTGTGGGTTTATTTTAATTGTTTTTTTTTTGGTTGGTTATCATGTTTCCTTGGATTGGGTTGAGTTACTAGTCCCATAGCTTGGTTGGGCAAATGCTCTGGAGCCCTGTAATAACTTGGGTTGAATTACTAGTCCTGTAGCCTTTGTGGACAAATTCTCTGGAGCCCTCAATGGGTTGAGTTACTAGTCATGGAGCCTTGGTTCGATAAATGCTCTAGAGCCCGAAAAAATTTGTGGATTGAGTTACTAGTCTTGGAGCCTTGGCTAGACAAACACTCTAGAGCCCGTCATCAGGTGGAATCACTATTTGATGGGTTGAGCTGGATGACCTTTGAAATCCATGGATGGTTTTGATTGATGTGTTTTTATGAGATCCCACATTCATGCTTGGAATATCACGTAGAGGTGAATGACTAAAGAGAGATTTGACTCAACCATTCTACAGTCGGGTGGAACGTGGAGGTCCCATCCCGGGTTTGGATTTTTCATCACCAATATGAGGTTATTTCTCCTTTTATTTATGTGACTATTATACTAGTTTATATGTGGATTATATGGTTGTTGTTTCCTTCGTATTTATATTGTTATTATGTTGGTTATGATTATGTATTATGATAGTGGCTATGTATAGCTCCCATGATGTTTTTACTTATATATTAATGAAAAATGTATCTATGGTATAATGGATGAAATTGCAGCTAAAATGATAAGGAAAAAATGCCTCATAGCGAATCTGAGATAAGTATAAGACCCCTATGTTTAGACCTATTGTTTACACATGTAGATTGCATTAATGCCAAGTGTTTGATAGAATTGCAGTCCTAGTTGGGGATGGGAAGGCCTAATCATGGAGTTATTTTTTGGTTTATTAATCTTGTCACAATGTTTTTAATGGATTCTGGAAGTTATAGCATGTTCTGGGAAGTTTTCGAAATTCTAGGCTTGAAAAGTGCCTTAAATTCCCCATACTATGGCACAGGCCTGCTAGAAATAGTCCCTGGATGCTAGCATTAAGGATTGTGGGGGCATCTAGAGCCTCCTAGACACTGGCATGCCCATAGCATGGAAGCGTCTAGAGGTCAAGTAGTCTAAAAACTTATTAGGACTCACGGACTAGTTAGAAGAAATGTTGGGATGGTTATTAGGGGTCTTGTAGTTGATGTTGAACGTCAGTATGGTCTGTTTCCATTGGTTCCACTTCCTTAATGTGACGTAGTAGGTAAAATCACGTTATAATGACTTCTCATCACATGTTCACCTCTGTTGGCTAGTTACTTGGGTAGATGTGGGAAGAGGGTGTTACAAAGTGGTATCAAAGCATGCTTCACCCCTCAGACTGGATGGGTGGTGTGCTGTTCATGAATTCATGTCAGTTGCATAGGTGTTCCTTATGCTTGTAGCCCATGTGCTTGTTGCAATGCATGGTGTTCATCATGGTTGTTGTGATGTCACCATGTGAAGGTTTATGGTGTTGTAGAGGGATGTGTCATCATGAGTGTACAGCTGCATATGCATTTGTTATGCTTGTTAGTGTCTATATATTGTTATGCATGCATTATCATGATTATGGTTATGCATGTAAGGTAGGTAAAACATGCATTATGAGGTAATTGTATGAAATTAGGTCATCATGATGATATTGGTATGTTATTATGCTAATGTGTTGGTTGAGATATAGTATGAGGTAGATCGTTAAAGTGAAGTTGTAGTATTGGACCTTGAGGCAAGAACATGTCGTCATACAAGGTTGTATGTTGGACATGCAGGTATGTAGGTTAAGGATTGTTATGTGAATTATGCTTATATGTATGTCTTTCATTCTATTGATGTTATGATTTCATATATGATAGATGCTAGTTGATTAGTGTAGTCATATCCACATGTGTCAGATAGTCATGAATAATATTTACATGTGGTGGTATGCATTTCTTTTGTTGTTTATGTTATATGTTAACTTGTTGTTGTTATATACTAGTAACTTGATGATTAGGGTTATAGAATTAAGATTTTGATGTTACATGTATCATACTAAGTTGGATTGGTATATGTGAATGATTAGGGTTATGACATTCAAGTATGAGTTAATATGTTGTGATATTATGTCATACTGATCTAGAATGACCATATAGATGTGATTATTATGTATGAATGATAAATGTTTATGAGCTTGTGATGTGGACATGTTAGCTAGTGACTATTATGGATATCATGACGTTATTTATGGTTGACTTGATATGTTATGAAGTTATATCATGCTAATCTGGATTGATTGTGCAGACAAGATCGCCTCCCATAAGATACATTAAGGTATGAACTTGCTTATGTCATCTACTTTGTGCTTGAGTGTTTGATTATGACGTCTATTTGATGTTTAAGTGTTTGGTGTCTATTATGTCGTTTAGTTGATTTATTTAACATGGTATGTTCGCAAGTTGGTTGAATGTTTGATGAATTCCATAATATGAGCATGTATTACAATGATCGTATTTTAATATGATTGTACTAAGACGTATGTGTTGAGATGGTTGATATGTACTTGAGTGTAGTAAGTGGTATTTGTAGCATTATGTCTAATGATAGGTGGGCCCCAGTATTGCAGCAATGATGCTATAAATCTTGAGACTCCCTTCTTTACTTTTATCAACCTAGTTGTTCGTAACAAACTTGGAAGCGACGGTGCTATATGCACAAGTACTAGCTCTTGCCGTAGGCTGTCACTTGATCAGGTGGCACAAGTCCATTAGGAGCTTGAGCCAACTTCTATGAGCTCTTAGAAGAAGCTTTTAACTGTGATGGACAAAACCTAACTCAAAGGAGGCTAGTCTACTTGCAGAAAGAAGTTGAAAGCTAAAAAGAAACGCAAACCCTAGCAAACCCTAGTTTTACCGACTAGCCCTACTGGTGTAAGAAAAGAGATGAAAGCAGTGGAATTGGATGCAATTGACTATTGAAAAGGTAAAATGCATGTTACTAAGCTACTTTTGAAGAGAAATCTGAAAAGGAATATCTTTTTGCATTTTTGAGTAATTTCGCAAAATTATTATGCATGTGCTTTGACTATTTTTTTACTGTGCAGAGGTTGATTGGCGAAAGGAAATGGAGTGGGCACTTGCAAGAGGTTGGGAAGGTGAGAACAGGGCCTAAGGAGTCCTTAACATCCTTCCAGAGATTTTCAGAATGTTCAGATATCGAAAAAATGCTCACGTGAACTTCTACAGGAAGTCTGCAGAGGTTCCACAGGATGTTCTATAGAATGTTCCGAAAGAGGGATTTGGAGGGTTGATGGAGGAAAAATGGTGAAAAAGTGGAAATGGAGATTGGATAAGGATGTTAAGGGGTCTAGGACCTGGTGAATGAGGCTAAGGAGTGATTAAGGTGATTGGATTTGTTCAATGATGGAGGGAGCAATGTTGCACAAAAATGTAGAAATTAGGGCAAGGTGAGAAAATGTGGCGAATGAGGGGAAGGAATCTGAGTTAGGGGGTTGGAACATATTGTCTAATGGAGGAAGGGTAGGCAGGGAGGTATCATAGGTGTTCTGCACATTATTTTTCAAAACTGATCAACAAAGACTAGGAAAACCAAAGATCTAGCTATTTTGACCAAAAAACCAGAAACATGATGAACATAAGTTTATTGGTAGAAAATCATGCAAGATAACTATGGAAACTAAGCAAGAATAGATTCTAAACATGCAAGTACAACTAGTATCAACTTTCCTAACTAAAAATCCAACATTAGCAATTGCATGAAGAGGCAAAAACAATGTTTTTGTGGTAGCAAGTATGCCTCGGTCTCAGCTCATGGTCCCAAGGAGGGAGAGATGAGATCAAGGATTGCATGATGGTATTTTTGCAGATATTTTCCTTTACCAAACTATGAAATCAACCAGAAGTATGAAAAACTACTTTAATCATCAAAAAAAACTTAGGTAACAAAACAAGATTTTAACATAAATAACAGATTTTATTCTAAGAATGCAGCAAAGACACATAAAAGTACACGAAGAAGGTACTAGCACTTGGGTTGGGCCCAACTCCAAGAGCTACAACCTCCTAAGAAATATTAGAGCTAGTGCATATCTGGATTCATCTTTATTGATAAAAAAAATAATAGTTACATCCCAAAAACTGTCTACAAGAAAAAGCTCTAAAATGTGCTGATACAGAGCTGCAATAAAGTGTGAAAATAGACTAACAAAATGACTAACCTACTAACTAAAATATAACTACAATCTGACTAAAATCTGACTAACATATGACGAACTGAAATGAGGCCCTAATCCTTCTTATTTATACAAATTGAGGACCCCAACAACCCTCCTAAACTTTAGGAACTCGGCTACCAAAATTTGCAGTTAACAGCAGTCCTACTTGACTTGCTTGGCTGCCCCTTGTACTCTAATTTTTTGATGGATAATTAGAGATAAGGGCTCATAAATGAAGGGGACACCTTCCTACAAATCCTCTCCCTTGTTCTTCCACGAATTTGGCTACCAATTGCTCATTTAAACCTTTTCTTTTATCTCAAAATTGACCAAAAATCTGCATAAAGCACACATTAGACGTTTTGGCATAATGACTAACCCAATTCACTCTATTAACATAAATATAATAAAAAACATGCAATAAACTAATGATAATGGTGGATTAAGTCGAATTGGTAGGCTAAATGTGCCCATATAATTACCCATTACTGGGGCTCATCATCACCCCGCTACTGAAGGTGTTGCTCATCCTCTAAGCAACTAATCTATCTCTTCATTCTTGATGGCCTTGGTGGCCTCTTTATCATCCCAAGATTCTGATGTGGCCTACTCATGTGTGCCATAAAATTATGTCTTCTTGTCCATGTCCTTCCACTATTCCCCCTATTCTACTTGTTTGAATTCTTGTGCTTTTCCTAACCTTGAAATACATGGAGGTTTTCCTTTTTCTTTTTCCTTTTTGTTTTGTAGGTGTGCTTAATGCAGCAAGCATAGTTTTTGCTTCCCTTGCCAACATTTCAAGGGATTTTTTTTTTTATGTTGTTCTTTTTCTTCACTTCCTGTACAAATCTCTATGCCCATTGTTTCTGCTTGTGTCACTTATATCTCAGGGTGTGTTTGTTCTTTCTCTTGTTGGATGTCTGTCTTCACTGTGGTAGCCTTCTTTTGGATTTTTTTGTCCTTTTTCTTGCCAATCTTTGTCCTTTTTCCCTTCTTTGTTTTTGCTGTTTTCTCATTTTCTATCTTAGGCTCAGCAGTCTTGTCAAATTCCTCTTCTTCCTTTTGTTCTTCCTCTGTTTTTCCCTTTTCTTGAATGTCTTGTGCTCCCTCATCAATGTTCTTCTCAATTTCTTCAGTTTTCTCCTCCTAAATCCTCTTGGCATGGTGTTGAGTGCTTCTTTATGTGTTTTAACCAAAAAAGAAATTCCTCAGGTGGAAAAAAAGCAGTCAATCACTCAAACAGAGGATAGCTAAATTCAGTTTTTTTTTTTTAATATCAAAGATGGAATTTTTCATGTGCTCCTTACAATATCAAATGACAATAATTCCCTTGTTTGAAAACCACTATCACCCAGAATTTGGTTTGTCTGTTTATGAAAGATTTTTTTTTTACAGAAGAGAGCATAAGGACACAGGTTCTTTTCACAGCACATAGATAGATATGAAAATTTAGTTTTTTTTACACACAAGCTTGCCTCTACTACTGCATGTATCTTCCTTACAGGAGAATTTAGAAAAAATAATGAGGAGATTTCGAATGCAGAGAAAAAAGAAACTGTGTAGACTCGGGGAAATATGCAGGTAGCTTTTCACTTTTTTCAATGTGCAGGTGACTTTTGCTCTCTTTTTTCATTCTAATGTTGTGTTTAATTCACCACCTTATTCAAACAAATCATGCACAAAGAAATTTTCCCGAGCCTACCTCGTTTTGAGCTTGAAATTTGGTGAAAGTCCTAGGTTTTCTTTCTGCAAGGTTGTTCTCTGTCTTTCATGTCGAAGCCTTCCAGTAGAAATCACTCAGCTCTTGTAGAATGAAACTGTGTTTCCTATAGAGCCCGATAGGCGGGAGATTTAAAAAAAATAGGCAGAAATCTTGCATAGGACCACTGGTTAGCTGCTCTGGAAGTGGTGGACGTGTACTCCAGTTGGGAACGTTGTGAATACAAAAAGAACAAAGGGTGGTGAATGCGTTAACTGAGTTGTCTTTTAACTGCTGGCGTGATTCACTGTGAAGAGATGAGGTGGCCGGATGTGCGTTGGCCCCGTGAAGACTGCAGTGTTATTATGAAACTGTATAATGCTTGCGTGTAATCACTTCCATCAATTACGTTGGAGTTTAGACAACCACCACTACCTGTTTTCAGTCTTCTTCCCGAGATGGCTGAGCACAGTGTGGATTGCAACCACTGAGCGTTGTTTGAATCTGACAAGGTGTTGTCTGAACTAGATGAGGGTGTCCAGTTAGCTAACCACCGATCTTATTTAATCACAACCATCTCACTATCCTCGCAGTTCTTAAATTACATTCATGCAATAGAGGAATGGGTTTAGTCACGTACCTAGAAGTCGAATGCGTTTGTTGTGAGGTGTTGCAACCTTTCCTTCTGTTGTATGCCTTTGTTTCTATGGATTCATGCTGGTTTGGTTGCTGATACGTGGCTAGTTTTGTTGTGTAGGTATCCTCTGGCTGGATCTAAGCTATAGGAGTCTATTTCAACATTCAGATTTGCACCCTCATGCTGCTGATGCTGAATTTTTACAGGACAACGAATTGTTTTTTCATAGCTCCCAAACGATAGATCGGATTAACCTGAAATTTTTTGAGCATGTTTCTATCATCATTATGCACCTCCCATAGCTAAATTGTTGTCAATGGAAGAACAGATTTTGAGAAAAACAGAAAATGGTTGAAGGTGACAGAGGTAAATTTCTCAGAAACCGTGCATTGGAATTGGTTGAAATTTCTTGGGCAGGTTACTATCACCCCTATGCATCTCCCCATGAAACAGGTTTTGAAATGGATGCACGAATATGAAGAAAATGCAAAAATGGCTGAAGATGATGGAGGTTGATTTCTTGAAAACCGTGCAATGGAATTGGATGAAATTGCTCAGACATGTTGCCATCATCCCTATACAACTCCTCATAAAATAGTTTTTTAAATGGATGCACGGTTTTCAAGTTAGAGAAAAAACAAATTTCTGCTCTATGTATTTATGTTTCAAAGCATTCTGCAGTTTTTTGTACATTAAGGAAAAATGAGCTTGGGCTATAATGTAGACTTGGAATTGATGGGAGAGAGGTTTGAAGATTGCAGGAGGATTTATGAACCCTTTATGAAGATTCCATGTTCACCAAAATTCTTTTTAAAATCTATTTCTAGCTTTCTGTAATTTCTATGTGAACTTCCTATAGAAAACACAGTTTTCAGAAAAGGAGCACAATGAAATGGAAAAAATGATGGAGAAGTGTGAGGGATGGAAACATGGATGTTTACAGGCCTCATGGATAGATTCTTGGCCTTCGGGTCCTCTTTGAAGATCAATTTTAACTTGTTTGCAGGCTCTAGAGGATCTTCCTATAGAAGAGACATGACTTCTTGTAGAAGGTGAAATCTCAGTCTGAATGAGACCAAAACTTGGGAAAGTGGCATGGTCATGGAGGAATGGATTATGAGAGATGCTTGTAGCCTAGTGCTAACCTCTGCCTTTGTTTTGTGGGATCCTTCTAACTTGAAATGTCCTTTTTGCACCCTACAATTTATTCACCAGAAATTAGGTTTATTTTTTTTCTTTGTTTTTTTCTCTTTTTTTTGAAAACAACTAGGACGTCTCATAGAGGTTTTCACCCTAATTGCCTACCCTGGGCAGCTACAAGGCAGGTTTTCACCCAGGGATCTTATTCTTTTTTCTTTTCTCTTCTTTCCAACCCATTGACCGCCTCATGGAGGTTTTCAACCAATGAGCCAATCTAAGACGCCTTTGAGGAAGTTTTCACCTTAGATTTTTATTTTCCTCTTATTTTCATTTTTCCTTTTTTTCTTTTCTCTTTTTTCCTAACCTACCCTACTTGAAAAAAAAAAATCATTTTCAAGTATACGAATACTTCCAATGGAGCCATGTGTACATTGAGATTAGAGACAAAATGATGTGGAGGCTTGAAATGCATGCTTTAACAAGTATCCGGATTTCAGAGACCAAATGTTTTGACTTTGAAGGGATCAAACATAGCTGAGGAAGAGAATACTGCTGCAACTTAGTGACCGTCTAGAACCATATCTCAATATAGCTCTGATATCCTTGGTCCTTTTGTTGATCTGGATCATTCTCCATATCTTCTTCTATCATGACCTTCACATCTTCCTCTTTTTGTTGATTTTTCTTTTGAATACATGGAGGATTTGATGGTAACCATGAGGGAGCTCTCTTGATCTCTAATTCTGATGTCTTCTCTTCATCAAGTGTAGCCCTTGGTTCTTTGACCTCCTCTTTTCAATCTTCTTTTGCTAGATGTGGTCCTTCAATGCTATCAATATAATCTCTTTTTTGCAATACTCTTCCTGAGCTATGGTGAATATCATTGAGCTCAAGAGGAGTTGTTTGGAAGCTTTGTACCTCAGCTTTGCAATTGGGTTGGGCTACTCCAATGTGCGGGTTTGGAAATGGTGGTACGGATAGTTGAGTGGGGGTGTATATTTGAGATGGATGTAGATGGGGTTGTGGTTGGGCAGGTAGTTTCCCACTATAAACTTGTTGAGCCTGCCTGTTATTTGGGTTTGAGTTTGGCTAAGCAGGCATTTGGGGTTTCCTTGGTAGAGCAGAAGGGGGTGGTTGTAGTTAAGCAGGTGGTGGAGGAAAAGGAGTGGGAGGAGTGTTGTACTGGGGCCTCCACCACTGATGAGGTGCATTCCACTGAGGTTGTGGCTGAGCATAGGGGTCAAATGGATGAGTAGCTGGTTCGGCATAATATGGAGATGCGAAGGACAAAGGAGGAGGTGTGGACCAGGAAGGATGACTAGGGGGACCCCAAGAATGCATGGAAGCGGCTTGATACGGGTTGTAATAAGTGTGAAATGTCCCTTGCATTCCCTGTTGGTAAGGTCTAGGTCCATGTGGCCTCCTTTGGTTCATGAAATATAGTGGTTCAGTGGCTCCTTTGGCCTTCTGATATGCAGCTTTGATTCCGAGTAAGGAAGGGCACTAGTTCATAGGATGGTCTCCTTCATAGACAAAACACACTTCTATGGAGTGCAATGGACATTCGTTCCTAGGATGTTTTCTTGTGCACCCAAGACAAAAGATGGCCAAAGCCCTCTCGACTTCCTCTTGCTTCCTTTGGACCTGCAAGGTATCCATTTGCATGGAAACCATCTGCCTTATCTCGCTCTTGCAATCTTCCCACATGTTTCCAATTTCACCTTCAATGGATGAGTTAGAAGAAAATGTATTGCTCCTAACGTTTTTGGTTTCAGCCATGGGCTCTAGAGGAATGTTTTCTTCTTCTTCTCCCCTAGAGGTCCTTCAAATATTTCTTACTATCCACCTAAGCATTCTTCTTAGTCACAACCATCAAAGAAGAGAGAAGGTTGGTTATGTGAAGAAGTGGGGATGTTGTGCAAACATTTTTATAACTTATCCCTACTCCTACAAGGCATGAAAGGAAATATTTTTGGTTGATTTTTTCTTTTTTTTCCTTCTTGTACCTGCAAAAACTAAAATAGATTGAACTGCAACTGACTAAAATCTATCTTGCTGAAATAAAAATTACATAATTAAAATGAAAGCAGGAAATGACTAATCTATGCTGCTAAAATGAAATTGTAGAATAAGATACTCTTCCAGAATTAAAATTGCGGAATTGAAAGACTAATTTATGCTTGTAGAATTGAAATTGCGGAATTGAAATGCTAATGTACGCTTGCAGAATTGAAATTGCAGAATTGAAATGCTAGTCTAGGAAAGCAGGAAATGTCTAATCTACTTTTGTGGAAATGAAATTGCAGAATGGAAATGAAACAACTATTCTACTCTTGTTGAAATAAACTACTTAGCATATGGTTACAGTAGAAAATAGAAGAAAAGCAGCAATCACCAAAACTCTGATGCTTCCCCGGCAACGGTGCCAAAAATATGGTGGGCCCTAATATTGTAACAATGATGCTGTAACTCCTGATACTCCCTTATTTACTTTTATCAACCCGGTTGTTCGTAAAAAACTTGGAAGCGATGGTGCTATATGCACAAGTACTAGCTCTTGTTGCAAGCTGTCACTTGATCAGCTGGCACAAATTCGGTAGGAGCTTAAGCCAACTTCTATGAGCTCTTAGAAGAATCTTTTAACTGTGATGGACAAAAGCTAACTCAAAGGAGGCTAGTCTACTTGCAGAAAGAAGTTGAAAGCTGAAAAGAAACGCAAACCCTCGCAAACCATAGTTTTACCGACTGGCCCTACTAGTGCAAGAAAAGAGATGAAAGCGGTGGAACTGGATGCCATTCACTATTGGAAAGGTAAAATGCATGTGACTAAGCTACTTTTGAAGCAAAATCTGAAAAGGAACATCTTTTTTCATTTTTGAGTAATTTCCCAAAATTATTATGCATGGGCTTTAACTATTTTTTTACTGTGTAGAGGTTGATTGGTGAAAGGAAATGAAGTGAGCGCTTGTAGGAGGTTGGGAAGATGGGAAGAGGGCCTAAGGAGTCCCTAACATCCTTCTAGAGAGTTTCACGGTGTACTGAACTCGAAAATTCGCTCACGTGAACTTCTACAGGAAATCTGTAGGGGTTCTGCAAGATGTTCTACAAGATATTCCGAAAGAGGACTTTGGACGGTTGATGGAGGAAAAACGGTGGAAAAGTGGAAATGGATGTTGGATAAGGATGTTAAAGGGTCTAGAACATGGTGAATGAGGCTAAGGAGTGATTAAGGTGATTATATTTGTTCAAGGATGGAAGCAGCAGTGTTGCACAAAAATGTAGAAATTAGGGCAAGGTGAGAAATTGTGGCGAATGAGGGGAAGGAATCTGACTTATGGGGTTGGAGTAGGTTGTCTAATGGGGGAACGGTAGGCAGGGAGGTATCACAGGTGTTCTGCACACTATTTTCCAAAACTGATCAACAAAGACTAGGAAAACTAAAGATCTAGCTATTTTGACCAAAAAACCAGAAATATGATAAACATAAGTTTATTGGCAGAAAATAATGCAAGATAACTATTGAAACTAAATTAGGAATAGATTATAAACATGCGAGTACAATTGGTAACAACTTTCCTAACTAAAAATCCAACACTAGCAATTGCATGAAGACGCAAAAACATTGTTTTTGTGGCAGCAAGTATGCCTTGGTCTCAGCTCATGGTTCAAGGGGGGAAGATGAGATCAAAGATGCTTGATGGCCTTTTTGCATATTTTTTCCTTTACCAAACTGTCAATTCAACTTGAATTATGAAAAACTACTTTAGTCATCAAAAACAACCTAAGTAACAAAACAAG